>VSDK01027685.1:0-43884 GCA_009767595.1 Symbiodinium kawagutii | reverse complement strand
TATTGTAAGCTGCAGTACATCCCATGTGTAATGCAATTAGGCACTACCACAACAGAGGCTACAACCAGGCAGCAATATAATGCATGTCAGCGCATATGACCCAACTCTGTAGGTAGGAAAGCAGAAATACCCTATGGCAACCAGGATCCAATAGAATGCAGCTTAACCCATGGGTACTTAGGCACTGGTTTTGCAATAGAACCCAACTAAGGCAATATATATATATATATATACAAATAAGCACTTAAATATAAATATATTTTTATGTATTTGTTGCCACTCCTGTGGGAGCCAATCCCCTAGCTAGCAAGACATAAGTCCATGATAGTTTGCAACCAAGTGGCAATGTACTGCATGTGGCATGAAACTACTTTAGTCCCAAAGTAGCAAGCCAGAAGTGCATGAACATGATAGATTGCAAGCAGATCTTTACAGGCTGCAGCCTGTGCCATTGATAGTTAGACTCTAGTGAACTATGTGCCCCAGCCCAAAGTAGTATAAACCCAACTCGGCTTTCATATCATTTGGTTATCCCAGCAGCTGCTTTTATGGGCAGGAAGCAAGGCATAAGCGCATAATAAGTAACAACCAAATACCAATATATGCTGTACATGGCAGAAGTGCAAGGTCGATTTTAACCAGGGACTGATCGAATGCAGCTGGTCTCATAGGTAATAATGCATGAGTACATGAACCCACGGGTGGTAAGACATAAGTGCACTATCGATTGCAACCAAATCTTCACAAGGGGAATTCTATCCAGTAAGTAGTTGGGCACTAGCTTACCATAGGCAACCAGATTGCAACACAATTCATTTCATCCCACATCACCCAACTATAGAGGAAGCAATGCAGCAGTGGATTGGAGATTGCAACCAGGTATCAACAGAGCAGAGTTAATTCCAAAGGTAGTATTGAATCAGTGCTCTAGTTTCCAATCTGGTATCCACAGAATGTAGCCCAGCCCATGGGCATTCAGGCATCGTTCGATTCTAATAGCCATGAATACATGTAACCACTTCCTGATGTTCTTTGAACATTTACAAATATAGATAAACAAATTTTATGGTGTCGTACATTTAAGCGTTGAATGCAAGGGTTTGCAAGGGATGCAAGTGCTTCAATCTTATTTAGATAATCTTTATTACAAGTACTTGGAAATCATTAAAAACCTCTCAAAACCATGAAAAAATGGGGCCTGTATAATGACCCGCTCTCAAAAACAAATAGTGTATAATAATAGTGAAGGAAGGTGTATTGTAATGTTAATAAAGAAGTGAAAATACTGTTAAATACAATATACCAGTGTGGTAAATAATAGTGTATTTTAATGGAAGGTGAAATGCATTACAATAGTGACACTATTATAAGGGTAGAAGAATACATATATTAGTGAATACACTAGTGAAGGGGTTTCACATTATGATAATGTAAAGGAAGGTGCACTATAATAGTGAAGGTGAAATGTACTATTTCTATACTTTATAATAGTGTATATCCTGGTGTATAATGGTGTATCTAATAGATTTCTGTATATTGGCGTGTGTAATTCTCTATGTAATATCTATCTATCTATCTATCTATCTATCTATCTATCTATCTATATGTATATATACATATGTGTGTATTGATGTATATGTATGCATATGTCTAAGCATATAGAATGTTTTTTGATGTATCTGCGTATAAAAGCAAATCTACATCGTAATATGCGAATGATTGCAGGTAGTGGGGAAAAGGTTGTCACGCGTCCGTCGTTGATGTTTGGGGTGATCATCAGATCAATTCATGGATTTCCAGTTGACCAACCAACAGATACCAAATGACTTTGACTTCTGATCCCGTACACTATGTATCGTAATGAACCATAATCAGTACTTATTTTTTCCTGGTAATCATGGGTACCAATCACTACTCCTTCGGGGTCGATCAACGGCAATGGCGCCGTCTGGGCGGGTGCTTCAAGTGGTGGAATTGTCGTCATATCCGACGGTGGTCGCTCTCTCAGGCTCGAAAAGTTCAAGGTCCGCGCATTTTAAGGCAAGAATAAAGGATGTCTGAAAATTAAAAAAAATCACTTACATCTATAGAAGTAAAAAAGGGTTTTTGATAAAGTCAAAATGATTCAACCATATTCGAAGATGGACATTGATTGCTAGCACTGTTGGAGAGCTGTCATGCAAAATGCCTATTAACTCGTGTAGGTAACTGGCCAACCACCCTCCCCAAGGATAGTCCAGCTGGGAATTGCTGTGGCTAGTGCCCAGAGGCTCGGCAAACAGCTGCTTGGCTTTACTGGCATCTATTCGTATAAATTTGTGGCAACCAATGTGCTCATATGTGCTAGTAATATCCATCATTGGCGTCTATGGGGTCATGATTGGTCATCACATGTCATCACCAACTGAATCAATGGGGACGTTTCACATCGTTTCACCACCACCGAGCGCCGCTCCTGCCCTTGGCCATGGTGGAAGCTGCATGGCCGGTAGCTAGCTGATGGTCTGACAGTCTGACCGACTTCTTTATGGATCTTCGGACATTCATTATGCGCCAAGCCGTAGGGTAGTGGGCCCCACCAGTAAGCCGTAGGGTAACATGTGGGGATACCACATTAAACTTGGTTGTTCTTAGGGGGAACCACTACCCATTAGCAACAAGTGGAAACCATTGCTTTTGGGGGAACCACTTTTTTGGCACATACCCATTTCGATTTGCAAGCAGCTGTCTGATATACTCCGGAGCTGCGGACCACAATCGCAAGAAAGCCACTTGTGTCTTACCCGGAATGACAGGGGTCTGAGGACTGTTTGATCCATGGATAGTTCACTCCGTGGTGATCCTGGCCTGCATTGGTAATATTGAGTTGTTACTGGTTAATCATCATGGCGGTTGGTTGTTGTCGCTAGTTGCTTAACACTGTTACTGTACCGGTAATACTTCTTGCCTGTCTGTTGATTGCCGTGATTTCTTGCTTGTTGTTAGTTGCCGGGCTGGGACAACTTGAGCAAAAGCTCCACGGCAGCCATGTTGCTGGGTGGTTTCAATGCTGATCGGTTCAATCAACTATCCCAAGAGGGGATACAAACGATGATTGGAACCACCAAGTAGCATACGTCGCACCGACAATCATTTTGGGACACCCCAGGTGGGTTACAGAGAAACCCACATCGCCAGATGTTTCACACAGGATGAATCCCGGAACGGCCGAGATTAACCCTGGAGATCTAACAAAGAACAGTGGAGATCCATGTCTCATACGTTTTGCAATCTTGTCGCATGGCATCGCTACACCTGAAGTATCACATACATGTTTAGAAAAGGAGATGTGCACATGTTGTATGTAAGTGCAAGTACGTTTCTGCGTGTGAATCTGTGTATACAGCATACTACAGCATACTCATGCATGAAATTGCACGAATATGTAGCGGTAAAATGATAAACACATAGGTGACATATTGAAATCAGTTCAAAAGTTGCAAATCCGTATGTCTTGGTGACAGCTTTGCCGTTCCATGCCGTTACCCAGGCGGCAACCTCAAAGACCTCGTCTTCCTCGATCCGTCGAACTTCGGGGCTGCCCTGAAGCGCGTGGGGTCCTCCCCACCTCGAGGTGTTTGTACTAGCTCTGCCATATGGCTATGGGTCAATATGAACCAATCAATGCTAGGGGATAATAATAACAATTTAATGGGGAATATAATGGTGGGGAGTGTACTCGTAAATGACGGGGGAACCCGGGGTACAGGGTTTTGACCAATAGCCACACAGTAACACGAGTATAGCCTAACTGGTACCATTTATGTAGATGGAATGATATGTATGCAATGCCATGCAATGTGCAATACGATGCAGTGCGATGCAATGCAATGTGATGTGATGTGTGTAGGTATACATCTATCTGTTCATCTGTCTATCCATCTATTCTTGTCCCTCGATCTATCGACATATGCATCTCTGCATCTAGTTTGCCTTCCTAATGACCCATCTATCTATGCATCTATGTATCTATTATATACGTGTTAATTAATGTCCAGTAAAGAATGAACAGACTGGTTCACAGCCATCTGTTGCAGAGTCACATGAAATCGCACTTGAGGCACACGGCACTGGGCAGCCACACGGAAGGAAATTTGCTTTCAAGCGAAACGCTTTTAGTGCAAATGTAATGCCTCAGCGACCGGGCATTCATGGACTCCATCATTTGAATTTCGGTTGCTGAAAGAAGTCGAATGGAGTGATGTATGTGAAATGATCTGGCCTGTATTTGTAATGTACAGCAAGGTGGGCTACGGTGACGTAAAGTGCTCTTGCAGCATGTCCACATCGTTGAATGGCTCATGGAATAGTAATTTGATGTTACATTAAGCCAGATCTTGCGCAAGTTGGTTTTGCAATAAAACTCTTCAATTCCACCAGGATCGAAATATTGAATTTGGATTAACACACGGCACGTGGGTGTATGTACACATGTGTATATGTATATATATATATATATATGTGTATATACATATAAGTGTGAAAATTATTACAAATATACGCGCGTACACTGCAAATGGATAAAGAGGCACAGACACTCATGTTTTGTATGTATATTATTGAATCAATTCCATGTGTATGTGTGCATTTATCTCTCTGTCGATACTTGCATATGTAGATATATGCAGCATATCTACTGTATGACATGTACGTATGCGTGCATCCTACAATATCAAAACAAAGCACGAATTCCCAAGGAAATGTAATATACATATATACTTCAATCATCTTCAATGTACGTCAATATGTGATCAGTGATCGGGATGATTGTGCTAGTACGGAACGGTATTATTTACTCAAAAGAAACTGATGTATAGACACACTCACAAACTCACAATAAAATCGCTAAAAAAGGAAAGGCACATTTGCCTGTTCCTGTCCTGAGGTGACAGTCACCATCGTGCATCAGCTTTTTCGAGCTTCTACATCAGTTCTTGCTGGAACAATGTTTTGCTGAAGGCCATCAGGGAGAGCTTTTACACCAGTACAGCTAGCAACTTTGACACCGGCCAGCATGTGCACCAGCAAGTTTAGCCAGAAAGTTTTTGATAAACACCTTTTGCCTTTACACCACCCAACTTAAACACCACCCAGACTTTGCACCCGCCAGCCTTGCCGCCAAAGGCACTTTCACTAGCAAGGTTTACATACTTATTTATGCAGCATGTTGATGTTCCACATAGTTCTCAACAACATCGAGCTTTTACTTTTTCCGCAGCTACCTTTTTCATCATCCAGCTGTGCATGGCTTTGCATGGCTTGCATTGCGCATGGCATGCCTTCAATTGCGCAACAAAGATGCACAATGCTTCAGCTACCGTTGCTTGCGTTTGAGATTGTTTTGCAATTCAGGCACAAAACTTTGTACTTCTTCAACAAACAGGAAAACTTTACTGCCACGCATATGCCATGTTGAAATGAAGTTGGTTGAAGTCAAAAAGTTAACAAATGTATATGGTGGCTTCTCACCCCAGTTATCATCCTTTATATCAATCATTGATAGTAATAAACCAGCCATAACTTTGGGGTCCCCTATTTCAAGAAACCCGCATATCTGCGAGAACCCAGTGGAGGTGAAGGCTTCTCGCTTCCAAGCGGCCTTTCCGACTCCTCGGTGTAGGAGGTGCCTTGATTTCCTGGCGTCGCTGGTGAAAAATCACTTGATTCGTGTTGTCCTGGCTATGACTGACTGTTCACATACATGTAACTCATGTAACTATGTAGTTAGTAAATCTATATGCTGTGCATATATTGATACGGAGATTACATTGATGTATGGACCAGAATTGAAAAAATGCGCGTGTACATGTGTATGTATATATATATACATCTACAAGCAATCATGTGTATGCAACAAGCAAGTCACATGGGCAAGCTGGCATTTTTTGGAAAAGAAATCACTCGCCTATTGACTTGCAGGACAGTCCTCGACATTACACAAGTGGCAAGTCAGACACGGTGGGTCCTTTCACGGTCACCCAGCCCTCTTTGCCATCCTTTCTGGCCTTAGACGGTTTGCAAGACCTGGACAACACCATGTTGGGGAGTCAAAAACCAACGAAAATGAAACAGATTGAGAGATCACAGAGTTGGAGGTGGCTCCACTTACTTCCTTCCCAATTCTTGGAGAGATCACAGAGTTGGACTGTGATGGCGCTGGGATTTCCAGGCTGCTGGCGACAGGGAGAGAACATCACAGGATTCCCAAAACGAAGATTAAAATATTCCGAAACATCCCAAGATTAAGAAAAAGCTTTGGGATGTTCAAAGATTCAGATGAAGATGTGGCTTTCAAAAGTTCCCATTTGGATCCATTTAGTCCTTCGTTGCGAGTTCCCGCTTTGGAGATGTGACTCACGGCTGACCCAGAGCATCCCAGCTGATAAAATCGCAATAAAGGAGGACCCTTTGAATTCATTTTGGGGTTTCGGTGGGGTACCCTAATCATCCATTCATAGTCATTCATAGTAACAAACCAACCATGACTTTGGGGTCCCCAAACTGGCTGGAGAAACCCCCAAAAAGTGAGTCAACCTGTTGGTGAACCGCTGCTCACAGCAACAGTTCCCCTATGGCCTAAGAGATCGTCATTTTGACCGGGAAACCACCGGAGCGGTATCCAACTCTGAGCCGCCACGCCAGTACTTTGACGCGGCTGAGACTTCTAGCTGCGTCCTCGCTGGGGCCTTCCAAGAGGTCCAGGGCTTCTCCCACCTCGGCAATTCATCCAGGTTGGGCCCTCCCATCCATGAGAGGTGGAAACTGGGCAAATGAAAAAATGTGAACATAATATCAAGACATAGATATACATATATATATATACATATATATGGATAAACTGTATATATATATATAGATAAACTGTATATATATATATATATCAAATCTCATCAAACGTCATCAAAGTTTACCAAACTTCAAGTACCCCCCCTTCAGCTGGGCAAAGCCTTGCCAAGAGTGTCCAGCAGCCCAAGCCCCTGGCGTCTAACTTCCGCAAGGCCTGGTTGCTCCAGCCGTGGTTTCGAGCAGTTTCCTATGGGATTTGGGTGTTTCTCAAATTGGGGGACCCCTAAAATCAGCCATTGATCATCTAAAACAGACTAGTTGGGGATGATTTGGAGGTCCCCTATTTTGAGAAACCACCATTTGTGATGTCTCCTTTGGGATGAGGTTCATGATGCTTCATGCAGCCCAGAGAAGCACATGGAATGACATGGCTATTGATCTTTCAGCACCTTGGGAAGGAGGCTTCTTTGATCAGTTCCCAGGTTCAAGCTCGGCCTTGCCAGTCGCAATGTCAAAGGTGGTGGTGAGGGCAATGCTTTGCTTGCACACCAGCAGCTTGGCCATTTTAAAGCACTCCTGCCAGGTGGCCGCACAAACGTTCGATCTATCTAAACTTCTAATGGATAGTAATTGTCAACGGTATACTTTACACTTTATAATGGTCAATAAAAGTGGATAACAACCAACAAGAGCCAGTAATAATCACCTAATGCAATAGTAGACCTGTTCGGAAAAGACCTAACTCCAATTTCAAAAGCAACAATAACCACCTTGGGCAATGGTCAATCTGTTGCCTAACTCCAAACAAACTTTGCAAGGATCAAGAAGTGTGTGCGAACGCCGTCTGCAGGGAAAGCTTCCCACTGTCAGAAACTGGACCGCACGGAACCTGCGAAAAGAATGAGCCATCAATACCCATCATTAGTCATCAATAGCCATCATTAGTCATGCTTAGCCATCAATCCCACACGCGTTTGCTCGTTTTGCTTGGGTCATTTGTCATTTGCTGTGATCTGGCGACCCCTCCTGGCCCGACGCTTCTCTGAAGGTCACCCAGCCTCAGCGGTCCCTTTGCTGGCGATTAACAACAACAACAACAACAACAACAACAACAACAACAACAACAACAACAACACAAAAAACAATCCAACAGTAAGACAAACAACAATAACCAACAGTAACATAAACAACCGACCACGGCTTTCGGAGCGATAATGATAAGATTGCCTCAACAACAAGAAACAGCAAGCAAGAGAAGTCACTAGAAATGCAATGGCCACGGCTCCAAAAAACCATAATGGCTCCCAAAATGAGAGGCGGACCAAAGCTGCACACGAAGGTGTAAGTGATACAATAGTAAACAATTCTTAGACATACATTATTAGTATCATTATTGGTAATCATCATCATTTGTGTTGTCAAACATAAATCATCATTAGTAATATAATAGTATCATTATTGGTAATCATCATCATTAGTAATATAAATTATTATCCTAGTAACCAATATAATTGCCAATAATAATTGTGATAATGCACTCAGTATTTCTGGCAACTGGCCATCATTGATAATAATCAGTTAATGCATAGGTATTTTCAATAATTGCTACATAGGTATGAGTTATCATTAACTACATAGATATTGATAATAATCTCTCTTTGCGCCTGCGTTCACCAAGTTTCCACATGTCCTCTGCAGCGGCTATACATGCAAGCTGGGTCAGTTTCTGACAGCTTGCTGTAGATTCAAAGCCAAGCTTGGCCACTGCATTTCACAGACCCTTTTCCTCACCCCATTGATTCAGGGCGGGTGGGGCCGGGCCCAAAAGCTTCAGCAGCTATTCACATCCAACGCTCTAGAGATAACAAGCATCTCTCTTTGCGCCTGCGTTCACCAAGTTTCCACATGTCCTCTGCAGCGGCTATACATGCAAGCTGGGTCAGTTTCTGACAGCTTGCTGTAGATTCAAAGCCAAGCTTGGCCACTGCATTTCACAGACCCTTTTCCTCACCCCATTGATTCCGCTCTTGTGCTCCTGCTCCGCAAAGAACTAAGCTGCAGAGGACAGACCAGCAGGTCTTATCCAGTTGAAACAGCAATGGCTTCGCCGATCGAGGTAGCTCATGGATCAGCAGCTGAGCAGACACTTCCTGCAGATAGAATTCCAGGGTTCGGTTGCGTGCCCAGCGGCCACGCCATGCGACCCACTGAACATCCTCCGATGTCTGGTAAAGGAAAGTCGCCCCTGAACCACGGAGCACAGCAGGAGTAGCACCGCGCTGCACCTGAGAGCACGGAATCTGGAGCTTGGTCATGATGGCGTTCCACTGACGGCGAAACATCCCCATAGTGCCAGTGAAAAGGCGGGCCTGCATAGGCAATGAACCAAACAAAGAATCCACTACGGCTATAATCTGCTCATCATCAATACGACCATGCTGTCGTCTAGCAAACCTGGCAGTCTTAGGGTCTCTCACATGAACGAAGAGAGACTTTGAATCGAAGGCAGTGTCCCGAGGCAATACCAAGTCCTTCCTTGTAAGGGCTAACATCTCCGAAGGGTGCAGCATTGCACCAAAGCCAATCAGCACTGCTCCCAGCCACTGGTACCAACCCCAAAGCGCTGCCAGACAGACAGCTGCACGTATCGCCAGTGCGGGGAGAACAGCTCGGCAAGCTCCAGGTTCATGCTGTTGCCACTTCCGGTCGATTTGCCAAGCTGCTGAAAGCAAGGTTCTATATTGAGGATATCTATCTTGAACAGCAGTGATAGCATAGGTGAAAAGGTATCGTGGTAAACCAGTTTGAAAACAATGCAACCCATAGGCTCTAAGACAGGATCCCGCTAGCTCTGCAGTGCCCAACAGCTGTGGGGCGGTCGAAGGAAATTCATTCGATAACCAAGCCAAAAATGCATTGAAACACTTGGTCATCCTCTCAGCAGTCACTGGGGCGAACCCTACACTCAGGTCCATGAACCCTCTTGGTCGACGGGTCCCATGCAAAGGTCCTTCTGGTCCTGGGTTGGGCTCGATGTCACCACAGAGTAACAAAAGGAAACGCAGCCACTTCGCAGCGTTCCCCGGCACCTTGTTGGCTTCGCAGACTATATCAAATCTGCGAGGATTCCCAGCCTTCAGATCCAGCAGCCAAACCGGCTCCAACTTCGAGGCTGGACGCACATCAGCGTCACGGGAAGGTTCATCCGCTCGATTGTCCTGAGAGCGGCAGTGGAGCCCCCCAGGATAGATGTTCGCACCTAACACGTAGGCTAGGGATCCTTGCAGGATCCTACTGATGGCGTAGGAGGATGAACGACCTTTTGCCGCTGCTCCTAGTGTTACTCTGCTATCTAGGATTCCTACCATGCGACTATTGGGTTGATCTTTTGCAATACTCTTGATCCAGGATTTATAGGTCCTAGTTTCATTGACATTTATATGGCCAGCCCTTTTAAACCTGTATCGGAAACACTCACGGAAATCAAGGGAGTTGCATAGTTCGCTGATCCAGTCAGCGTCCTCATGCCAAGGTCTAGGGGGATATGGAGGTTCTCCCGGGAACAGGGCTGAATGAGGAGTGGGTTCTAATCCTACTTCCTTCATGGCTGCTTCACGAGTCAAGGGGCAAAGTGATCCCACTTCACCATGCTTTGCAGCCACAGCTCCACTGGCCATCCGGGTGACCAGTCCCAATGGATAAGCGCCTGAAAACCCAGACACCGCTTGGCCTGGTTCAGGCATCCTTCCATAGACCGCCTGGCAGTTGGGACGACACATGTTGTCAAATTCTGAGATGCTATCGCGAGTGAAATTCCCCTGGACTACAAAATGTTTCCCTTTGAATGGGCACGTGAACATACAAGCTAAGGCTTCTAGCCAAGGTTTGTTGCGCAACCATTTTGAAGGCTTCATGAAGGCAGATCCGAAATGACAGAAACAAAACCTGGTGATGGTGCATCCTAAACGTAACAAAGTGCCATAAACGTGCAAATGGAAAAGACATGAACCCCCCGGTTGTTCAACACTGATAAAAGCGCCCCCCATGATTGCAAGAGTGAGGATGATTCCCGTTCTTTGAGCAAGCATGTTGTGAAATTTTGTGAAGGCATCTTTAGGGTTAAATCCAAAGGGAAGATTGCGTGACCTAACTCTAGGACGGCGTAAGGTGCCGTAGCTAAGGCAAGGTACTCCTGCATGCCAATCCCTGACCACTCGTCGAAGGGCCAGTGCTGCAAGTTCACGGCAAACCGAAGGATCTGAGAGATCCATGCACCGAAGACGACGGCCATCAGTGTCCACCCCATCATGAACGCTAAGACCTAAAGAAGTGTGTGCTTCGCTCCAATTTCCTGTTCCCCGAAAAATCTCAATGGCATCATAAAGGTAACCTTCAGCTAAAGCAGGGGGGGGACTTACCAGGGATTGATGGAGGGCTTCCGAAACGGGAGCGCTATCCCCAAACAAGTTTCCTTGGTGGTCCAAACCCTTTTCACTGAGAATGGCAGACACAGGGCTCTCTAATCGGGTATAGAACCCCTTCTGTTCACAATGACGCCAGAGTTCCTTAGTGACTTCACTACCTACTTTGGCTTTGCAGACGGCGCCTCCCCAGGGGCTGGCGTCGGTAGTGTATATGTACGGTGAGTGAGTGACCCTGAGGTCGCTGTGGGCCATCGGTGCAAGTGCACAAAGCATCTGGAGTTCGTTTTTGGTTTGTGCTGAAAGGCAAAATGGCTGGTGCTTGGGTCGACCTATTCCCTCTTTGAAAACAGTATCCAAAACCGAGAACACGGCTCTCCTAAACAAAAGGGCATGTACCCAGCATCCCAAAACGACAGCCAACAAGTTGGGGGTACAAGTTCCTAGAGAAACAATCCTCAGGGTGAGAAAGGTGAGTATGGACAACCGAGTGCGTGGTGCCGAGGCGATCCCTTTTTCCCCATCAAAATCACATCCTAGGATAGTAGTTTGAAGGCAGTCCCTACGCTGTTTCTTTTCTTGCTGGATTAGGCCCACCTGCTTATAGGCCCGCTGGGCAGCGGCAAACACTAGGGTATCCCGCATAGGGGTGCTAAGTCGATAAGCAGTCCTACTAACCTTTTGCAAAGAAACATGATCATCTATCGCCAACATCTCTATATAAGAACCCCTGGGTACAGGGTGCCTGTAGCGAAGCACTTGGTTCCCGACCATGGCCCCGCACAACTGTTTGAGAACTCCGCTGTGAGCTGCCTGAGCAACTTCTACAGCCAGTGAATCACCCATCGCCAAAGTGTTTAAAGCAATGAGGAGGTGAGTGCAATTAGCATGTTCGGGTTTATAACAGGAAAGGTGCTGAACTTCATGCGGTGCAAACTTCATGCGAATGCTGTTTCTAAAAGCCCTCTGATTACTTACCTTAAAGGTGTAGTAATAGTCAGTGAGATCATCAGCGTTAACCCGGAAAAGCTCATCAGGTTCAAGATGGAGCAAGCCTAGCATACACCCCGGGGCCAAACTATGAGTGGATTCCGTGATGGTGTGCATGCGGCTATTGAGAGCTTTTGGATTAATAATGAGTCTATCATGGGCGGCATCCTTGGGAACACAAAACAATCCGACAGCTTCATGCCAATCTTTTTGGGAACTGTCCACAAGTTTACAGGCTCCTAGTTGATCCCACTTTGTAGCCAACTTAAGAAGTTCACTGCGCTCACAGAAAACCTTACCCGGGACACTATCAGGCCATTGGGATTTAGGTTTACGAAGAACCTCAGGATCTTGGTAAGCTGCCCTCAAAAGGGGGTTTTCCAAAAAGGGAAGTGGATCAAAACTCGGAGGATTGTTCCATTTTACTCTGTCGGCGACGACAGGGCGAGATCCGCCATCCAGGCCACTGCTTCAAGTGGCCGGCTCAAAAACACACTGATGCTCAGGCTGGGCTTCAAAGAAACTTTTAGGATTCTCCCCTTGGCTCTCATAGCACGGGTCGGCCTGAGAGCCACCAAGGGTGGAGGGTCCTAAAATGGTACCTGAATCATTACTGGATTTCATCATCGCTACATGGATTTGCGTGAACATCTGCTCTAGGTCCTGCAACCCCAGCTGGCACTGAGGGAGTTCCTTTGTCCTATGAATTACACCTTGGAATTTATCACATGCCCGTCCTAAGTCATCAGGACTGAAATCAGCAGCGCGAAGAAAGTGGTCAACCTTCGCTTCCAATCGCTCAAGGATTTGGTGCTGATGGATGTTAATTTGAGACCCCATCATGGCATGTTTTGGTGGCACCTTTGGATGCCCTAACGTCTCCCAGTTCAGAGAGGCCACAAGGATCTGAAGCATGCGAGCTCGCGCTTCAAAGAAACGCTTCTTCCGGCGCCTTCTGACGCCAAGGTGTTTGCAGGCCGACCAACTCCACCTCGGTGGGGGCACAGGCCAAAGGGAAGAGGAACCCCCTTCCTGCACGGTACAGGCTGGTGCCAGCTGAAGGCTAGATCTACAAAACTGACCTAAAGCTGTCCTACTAGTTAAAAAACTATGGCAAACTGCAGTCATGATATGAATTATGGAAAGGGGCTTGGAGTTATCACTTAAGTCGGGATAATGGTGGATATCAGGGGGACCACTAAAAAGATTAAAATCTTCATCAACCGGACTATCGCTTGGATGCTGCGAGGAACTCTGAAAGGTGCTGTCCCACTGATGAGTGTTCAGCAATGGCGGTGAGTCGCCATCCCTCAGATCTCGCTGGACGCCTTTGCATCTGTGGCGTCGGCCCCTTTTCCTTTGCCTTTGGGTTTCTGCTTCTTCTTGGGATTGGGCTTGGATGGTTCCCCTTCGGGATCGTTTGCAGGCTGGCCAGGTTTCTTTTTGCCAAGTTGCTCCAACCTCGTTTCCAGAAAATCCAAGTCCCGAAGATACGCCAAATTGGCGCTGATCCAAACTGGATTTGCCAGACGGCAAAACGGTTTGAGTCCTGGAGTGTTCCTGTGTCGGAAGTGCAGCTGGTGATTGGGTTCGCTCAGGCCTGTCAACAACCAGGCGAGTTGCAATCGACCTTGGTCTAGAGCCACCTGTTCTATGAACATCAGAGTGAGTCCCAACCAACCCTGCATCTGCACATTCCCCGACACATACGCCAGGGCCCACCCTTCCGCTGCCAAAGTTGCGAAATGGCACAGCTGCTTCTGGTCGCCCAAGGGGATGCGACGTTCGATGTACCTGCGCATGATCGAAGAGTCCTCCCTGCTTGCTTCCATGCCCAGCTCCGACATGGCGTTCTTCTTGACGATGGCTGCAATTGAGGCCAGATCCGATGTCGCCTTCACATAGGCGTCTCGGGCAACGCAACCTTTCACGCTTGCGCTGCTGCTGGCGTTTCCGCTGGCCGAGTCTGCGAGGGCCCCCATCACAGGATCGCTTGGCTTGGACACCAAACGCTGGAGGAGCATGGTGTTCTGCCGCATCTGCTGCACCAGCATCTGGGAGAGATTGCTTGGAGCTTCTCCGTCCAAAGTCAAGTCCACTTCGGGCTCCGCTGCCTCCTTCTCGATCTCTGCCAGCACACCGTCCTGGTGATGATCTGCGCCCGTCAAAGCCAGTTGTCTTTGAGCTTCGTGACGACCTGTCCTGGGCGGTGGTGATCCTGCCAACTGCTGGAGTCGAGCAATCTCTCTCGACTCCAATGTCGAGTTGTCCCCATGCCGGAACAAAGCAGGAGTCCTTCCGAAGGTTACACGTTGGCCGTCCCCTTGAGGTCTGCGTGACTCCTCCAGTTGTCGCTGAAGATCTCGGACCTGCTGCTGCAAAGCTTGCATCTCTGGAGAGACCTGAGGAGCTTCCGGTTCCTCCACATCGATGTCCCCAGGGTCGGCTTGAACCTCGTCCAAGCCGGTTGCATACTCTTGAGCTGTGTCCTCGTCCATGGCCTGGTTGATCCAGGCTTCCGAAGATTCCAGGACATGCTTCGTCTGAGGGCGACCTTTTTGACCCTCGAGCTCGAAGGTCAAAACTTCTGCGGCTCGAAGGGCAGCACCTCGAAGGGAACTTTGCATCATGAAGCTCTCTGCTGACGACCAAGTTAAATCGGCCAACAGCATAGGAGCAGTACCCAACACACGGCTCCTGGCATTGACGACGGTGACCTCGCACTCGTGGAAGACCACTTCGTCGACCACCAAGCATGTGCCTGCAATGGCTTCTCTGACCTCGTCGTCGACGATGGTGGCAATCATGAAGCCGTTCATCCTGGCCCGCACCAAATGTGTCAGGGCATACCTTGATTGGCCTGCACTGCCAGACTCCAGGCCTAGCAGCAGACCGGGAAGAGCTTTTGCTGGTCGGATAGCGCGAGCTAGCTCTTCTAAGCTCGCTGCATCCATGCCTGGCCTCACTGCAGCTGAAGCGGCCATGATCGGCCGGCCCCAACCAAGTAGGCTTCCGTCTCAGCTCTCGTAGGAAAGCCGTGGCTGATGCTATCAGAGTGGAACTCGCGGTTCCCGTCCAGCACCCGCTCGATGTAGATGTTGTAGTCAGCTGTCCAAAAACCCTCTGGATAACCGGGGGTCCTCAAACAGATGTAACAATAGGTCCTAAAGGGAATTGCCTCAGCACTGTTGGGGAGATATTGGCCCTCCAGCCTAAGTCGTGCCTCGATGCCGGCACGGAATGCTCTGCCAAGGCGAGCACGGGCAGGCCACTCGAGGTTGCTGCTCCTGAGTCGAGGCAGCAGGTATTCCAGGAAGGGCAAAGCCAAATTCCCAAGGTCCCGAGCACCACGGGTCTCAATCGCTCGGTCAATCAGAGCCAGAGAGACAGGATCGTGGCCAAGCACAAAAGTTGGTGTTGCAGGTGTGGCCCCTGCAGCCGGAGTAGTCGCCCCTGTGGCGCTGGATGTTGCCGCAGCACCGTTGGGATACCCACCAGCAGTACTATGTGGTCGCACAGCGATGGTGCTGTCCAACCCAGCTAAGGTAACAGTGATTTCCTCAACGGGGTCAGTGGTGGAGCGCATTCACTGCTTACGGTATTCAGCCAGCCGAGTCTGAGCACTCACCACACGAGGTTGAGGGCCCTGAAGCCAGTTGACCACCAATCGCAAGCCCACCAACAGCGCCGAGCGGCACTGAGTTGAAACCACCACCAAAGTGAGCACTGCTCCGCAGCAGAACCCCACCAGTACAGCAACCAGCAAAGCAAGGAGTATGGCTCCCCAGGGGTAGGCTGGGCAATGAGTGGGATTAAACCACCAACGAGATTCCCTCAAGAACTCGCTAGCCAGCACTCCCCAGTTCATCTATTGCTTGACCCAAAAGCTTCAGCAGCTATTCACATCCAACGCTCTAGAGATAACAAGCATCACTTAATGATTGATACATAAATCTGCTGGTTAGTTATAGCTGCCGGCCCAGCCGTAGCCGCGTGAGCGAGACTGCCAAGGCGCCAGTTTTGCCATCCTGGACGGATGGTGTGTATGCTATGTGTCTTTGATGTATGGATGATGTATTTACGTTTGCATGTGGCTGTGGGTCAGTACTAACCTGCCAATAATGGTGGTCAGTAACCAACAAACTATAGGGAAAACAATGGTTAATGATAGGGGAAACAGGGGTACAGTTTTTGACCCACTGCCGTGTACCTATGCACCTGAGTGTGCACTTATGCTATGTTGAGTTTTATTGCAAGAACTGCATCATCGTGTTGATGGCCAGGCATATCATGTACCTTATGTTCTGTTGCATTGTACCATGTTGTGTTGTGTTCATAGTGTGTTGTATTGTGGATGCGTATATGTATAGGTGCGTGCATTCATGTCCCTGTGTGTCTTGGGGGCAGAGGCAATGCTTTCAAAAAAATCCCATGTGTATCTACTTATGTATTTGTGAATCGATCATAGTCAATTTTTTGATTCATGACCAACAGCAGCTTGACAAATAAGCAATCGAAAAGCAGGTCATTCTTGCAGGTCTTTTCATACCTGATTGATGAAGAGGCGACCTTGGGGAAGCGATTTGTGAGTTGAGATCCTGAACCGGGAGCTGCCTCGGGTGAGACCAAGGGCTTTTCACGGCTGTGCCACTGGTGGGACACTACGCTTTGCAACACACTCCACCACTTGATGAATTGAAACCTCCATTCCTGTACCAGGTTACCAGTTGCCAGGTATCATATGTTCGTACAGATGTTTGTGGCTATCCAGAGCCATGCAGATACACGCAGACCACCGAACTAAGAAAACCACCATCTTTGCTGTACCCTCCAAATATCCACATGGTCATCAAACCTCCCAATGATTCCAAGTGTTCTAAGGTCAACAATCTGCAGGCTGAGAATAATCATGCCGAAGTCAAATTACAAGAGGATACCGCAGTTGGTGTTGTTGCTGATGCTCTTGTTGTTGTTTGCTGAATGTTGACATTGTTGGTATTCTTGTTGCCGGAGGAGAGTGGTGGTGTTGTCATCATGTGTTGCCATGTTCATTGCTGTCGGTGATTCTGATACTGTATCGTCTTGGGTGTTTTTTCTTTCTTATTACTATCCTTTTCGCATGTTTTGTTGATAAAGTTGATACCAGCTATGTCTAGACAACATCATCAGCTGTATATCATACAACACATGTTTGTAATGATGCATCATTGCAACTAGACATGCATCGTTTCGCATCATAAATCGCCAGCTCCTGCGCTCAAATCCTGCCCGGTCTCCCCGGCGCCTTGCTGGTCTTGCCGCGCAATCGCAGCACACCAGGTGGTTCCTCCTGTCAAACAGCAACAGGACTAGTAGAATGGTTAATGGTTCATGCTTAGCTAATGGTTAACTTTTGGTAAATGAATGGTTAATGGTTAGCTCATGGTTGGTTAATGATGAAGATGGTTTACCCAGCGAGGCCCTGGTGTGCTCTGATCATCTGAGATTGTTTAGGTCTCATTGCCAAGGTCTGGTCCTACATCATTCATGGTCCAATTCGACCACAAGAACGATGACAATACACCAAGTACGAGAAATCTACTAGAAATCAAGATCTCAGTGTCCCCCTGGCCTTACCCCCATGCCCACCGGAATCCCGCACCAACACTCCACATCTCCTCCCCCCATCTCCAAACAGGTCTGTTCCAGTCCGCGGCCCTGCCTTCAGAGGTCCTTCCAACATCTCCAAGACCTCCCCGGCCTTGAGATCTCTCAGCTTTTCGCTGTCCGATTCAAATTTGCTGCTGAGGATGGACCTCAGGTGTCACAAAATCGCTCAGCTTCCCCATGACAGAGTCCCCGTTTTTGGGATTTCGAGCTTCGCCTTACGAGCCAAGACTTCTCCAGATCTGCCATTCTGTGAAATTTGATAGTTGGCACTGGCTCAAATTCGTCGCTGCTTTATCTCCCAATGTTGTTTCCTGTTGTGTTTGCTGCTTAAAAGCCCTGCTGCCGCCTTGTCTGCCAATATTGTCCACCACACATGTCAAGCCAGGTTTCCCCAGCTGTTCCAGGAAATTTGATTTGAGGTCTTTGCCTGCGTAATGTGTTCAATCCTCCGTTGGATCACTATCGAATTTGAGTCGCGACTGTGTTCAGGGGCAGTTGAAATCAATCTGAACCCTGAACCCCACCTTGCAATGGTCTACAGAATTGGACCCAGATGAATTTGTCCAGGCTTTGCGGTGGTAGACCAGCCAGACACAAATGGGGTGTGGTGTCTGAGAAGCAAATAATATGTATCAAAAAATTGAGCACTCTACTTCTGAAAGGCACACTCTAGCCGGAAGGAAAGCCTAGTATGGAAACAACTCTTTGGAGTAGGTGCAGCCATCTTTAGGAGCCTCATTGGCCCGCAAACTGAGGCAACATCTGCCGAACTTGCCAGCTGGAGCGGTGGGCGGCTGGAACTGACCCACTCCACGTCTTGGTTGTCACTCCAAGCTGCTCTTCCTCGCAGCAATAGTAGGGCTTTCTGCAGGCTGACAGGAAGCTGCTGCCAGCGTTGCCCTGCGACGTCACCCAACCCTCCTTGCGGACGGGCGGACCGCTCAAGATGCTTCCCTGCTGATAGAACCCACAACTAAGCACAGGGGTCCCCTGACAGGCTGCTACCTCCGGTAAGAAGCAACGGACACAATGGCACCACAATCTGCTGAAACAACAAGAGGGCCAATAACTACAACAGAAAGACCTGAGGACAAATAAATGACTGTACAAACAAACAGAAGAAGATGACAGTGTGCCAGGTATGATATACATTTGTATATACATTGGTGTGTATGCATGGCGTGTTGATATACATATCTACCTATGCATATGTACGTTTCAACATGCCCTTGCTCGGCACCCTAGCGATGGTACCCTACCGGTCGCTGGTGCGCGTCCTTCTGATCGACGATGGCACGACATCTGAGTCGCGACAGGCCGGTGGCGGTGTCCACGCGACCCACCTCCAGCACCTCCAGTACCTGGAGGTGCATCCACCGGAGATGGATGTCACAACCCTTGGAGTTACTTAATATGCACATATACATATTACATATGTATGTAACATTTACTAAAATATGTTTTTACATATACAAGTATGTATATTATAGACACTATACATATATACATACTCGCATGGTGAGGTATATGTACGTAGGTCTTGTACAATATCCATCTATTTCCGATAGATAATCTATCATATCCATCTAGTCGTGGTCAATATCATGGATGGCCTGGATGGAGTAGATGTAATAGTTACGAATATAATGGACATACAAATTTGGATACACCAAACTAGTATGGTTTTGAATATTGGCATACTCAACCAATGGTGCTGTTGATATTAGTTTGATTGACATTAACCAGTGACAAATGATTCTTGTGGACATTGGCATGATGGTTCGAGCAAGTTTGATGCAACAGCCAGCTTATGAGGCATTGGCATAGTGTGATAGCGAAGCCACTAGCCAAGCACGCCATTTGGTTGTGGAAATCGATGCAACCAACAGAAACTAGTGCGCATGAATTTCGTCCTTGATCACCAGCGAAGAATCGGTATGGATATGATTGGATATTCTTAGAGACAATCGCTAAGCGCAGTCGTCGTACCTATACCTATTTGATAATAGTAGACAGTGGTTGTATCCAAAGGAATCCTGGCATAGTTGATCTGACCAATACCAAAAGCGCTTGGAATAAGCTAGGAAGCAGGTATAAACATCAACCAACTTGCCGCGGTCTAATGGTGATATTCGCCAACCCTCATGCGCGCACCAATTAAGGTCATTGAAAATGTGCGAGAAAGATGCGCGCAAAAAGTTGGGTGAGTTGCCTTCTCGAAATGAATATTTCTTGCTAGTTTAGGGGTACACCCGTTTGTGCACAGCCTCATATTGTGGTTGCTGATGATCCGTGCTTTCGCAGCTCAGCCTGATGCTAACCCATGCCTATGACAACAATCATGATCACGATGATGGTGATGATGATGATGATGATGATGATGATGATGATGATGATGATGATGATGATGATGATGATGATGATGATGATGATGATGATTATCATTGTTATTGTTTTTTGTATTAGCAAATCCCAGAAACATGAGGCAACGGTTGAGGGACCGCAAAAGTGGCAATCCTTGCGAGGAAGCCTGGATTCGTGTTGACATTGCTCCTCTGGCAAAATTGAAAAATTCCAAACCAATCATACTAGTCAAACACCTTGGCCTTGAAGATTGTACGATAACAGGATCAAACAGTCAATACCACAGCCATGAATGCTTGTCATTTCTGGGTCTCAGAAACCAAAACAACCGCTCTGACTTGTCTTCACCCAAGACACCTGGTTATGAAAACCTTGTAATTACACAGCTTTGAGGCACCAGCAATGCACTTGTGACCCAACGTCACAGCCGGACCTCGCCCTTCAGAAGTTTTCTCACAGTCTTTCCGTCCTTCACTTCCAAGGAGGTCGTTAGAGCGACCCTCAGCAGGTCGAGGCTGTGTAACTCCAAGCTGTGTATCAGCATCCCCGAGGAAAATCAACAAGGCACGTCGTGGACGACGATTACCACCACCACCACCACCACAACAACAACAACAACAACAACGACAACGACAACGACAACGACAACCACAACCACGACGACGACGACGACGACGACGACGACGACGACGACGACGACGATGACGACAACCGCAACCACAACACAACCACAACGACAACGACAGCAACCAAGGCTGCTCTGAAGCATGAGGTGAAACATGGTGAGGTGAATTTGAGATTGACATAATGTTTAAAGTTTAAAGTATAAGCAGAAAACATGAAACTACCATGCCATCACATAATTACAATAAAATTAGAACATAACATCATGACAACACAACAATCAACGTCCAGATTTCTGCGTCATCATCTAACGAAACTCGCGGTCTGAACAAGTACGTAGAAGATTCAGGAGCACAGTGGAATGCACACCGACAATTTCCCAGTTGCATCTTGGTGATCGATCCTAGTTTTGCAGCACTACAGTACGGCTCATGTTTCTGGAACAACATGCGATTATCCTTAATCCTTACCCCTCTGTTCAATGTATGTTCAGCACAAGCCACACGAGCTCCACGAAACCATAGAATAAGCGTTCGCTGCCATATCATTCCGCGCTTTGTAAGCTGTTGTTATGCCAACGTCAGAAAATGCAGCTTTTGCTATTCTATGCGATGACTCCATATCCAAGCAAACCACTGTGACGATGAACTAACTGTTCCAAGATATGGGGGGCCCTGCGTTTAGGAAATTGCAGTGAGAAGGTATACTGTAAGAACTACAATCCGGTAAACTGTCCTTGAAGTTGAGTACTGCAGATGACTCTGAGCCAGTAACTATCTGTAACTATGCATCCCCAAATGCTTTGGCCACTTTTTCATGAGGCCTCACGCTGCCAAGGCTCTCTTTGACGCACTTTTGAAACTCCTTTGACGAGCTGGGCACTGTCTTCCACTCCCTTCCCATCCCCCAGTGCCACAATAAAGCCAACCAAATGGGACTCCAGGGTGCTCAATTGGCTGGTGAGTGCGCATGCAGTTGCCGGTTCATCAAATCACCCCGTTTGATGGAAAATGCTAATAGCCAGCATCCTTGCTGGGGTCAAACGAGAATACTGGTCATGGAAGTTCATGGCTATGTTGACGATTTCGCCCCCTGATCACGTTTCAAGGACAATCCCTGTCACTCTAAACTGCCAATTGAAAATTTATATACTCCAGGAGGCTTCGTACATTGTGGGTTTTTGACCTCCATTCAGTGATGTCAGTCTAAAACCATCAGAATTAGGTGAGCAGCCATCAGAATTAGGTGAGCAGCCATCAGAATTAGGTGAGCAGCAATCATGAAAAACATTATGATCCGCCTCAAGCCCATGATCCTTAGCCGCTCCCCTCCTGAGCCACTTCTAAGACTGTCAACTTCGACAGCCCGGCCGCAAAGCGGTCCAAAGCCAAGGACAGTTGAGGGGCCTGAGCAACGGGGGGCCGTATACGGGAGGTAAATAACCAGCTTACTGGCTTACTCAGGAATGTTGGCCATGGTCGATGATGGTCGATGATGGTCGATGATGGTCGATGATGGTCGATGATGGTCGATGATGGTGGATGATGGTCGATGATGGTCGGTCATGGTCCATGATGGTCGATTATGGTAGATGTTGGTCGATGATGGCTCCTAGTGATTGATGATGATCAATAGCGGTTTAAGTGGTAAATCGCCGTTGTTGATAGGTAAAGGACTGAAGAGTTGGTGATTTGTTATTCTCAGATGAGTCTGTTTGGAAATGTCCAGAGAGAAGAGATACAAAAGCTGATTCACTGATACATGCTGATACAACGGAAGCAACAGGGGCGAGACTGTAACTTCTATCCAAGAACAGCGAGCTACAGCCATGGCCTTTGTGATTGAATTTCATGAAATCTGCTCGCGTCTGGAAATCTTGCACCATTCCAAGCCTGCTACCTAGTGAGACTCGAAAAAGTGAAGCAGCTGCTAACCAGCACGTGGATGTTGTGGTGGCCCTGCTACACTTCAAGGCTTTAAACCACCACTGCTGAAAGCTACACTGGACTCCGCCAAGCGACTTTGAGTGTGGCGTCAGGTATTCTCTCCACATATTCTTTCCTGAGCTGGAGAGGATAAGAATTGGAATCACGTCTCACAATTGCAGACAAAAGTTAGACAAATCTGCAGATTGGTGGTTGTGGTCATCAGTTTAACCTTAGACTCAAAAGCTCAATCAGTTGATTGGGCAACACATACGGCATGATTAATGTGAATCTGGATGAAGGAAAACCTTTTTTAAAAATGCACTACAAAATGAAGCCAGTTGGTGCAATCTTAATGCCACCAGCAACAAGCGATTGTCCCCAACAAACCGAAGTGTAGATCAAACAAATTCCTTGTGCAAAAAAAAGCTAGAGAAGGAAGAGATTGCAAAGAAGAGCGACAAGCCAAAGCAACGTAATGCAAAAAATGAATTCATCAGATTTTTGTATGCAACAGTACTTTCCCGCTTTACCGAGCTGAACCACATTCTTTAAGCATCCGACACTACAGCGTCTACTCGGGCCACTATTCTCGTCCACTCATGAGATGTAGTGCGTTTTCGCGTGGAATGATGATCAAGGTAGGTGATGGGTGCCAATGCTGAAATCCTAGCTATCGCTCAGCTTCCGCCAAGGAATCCGCTAATTTTCATTATCGATATCGATATAGGCTCAGGAAGAAAGGCATGCGATGTCGGGTGTTCAATAGTTCCGACCAAGTTGCCTCCTCTTTACTCCTACAATCTGCTACCATGTACACCAAGAACTCACCTAGGGTTTGGATCTGCACACAAATGATACCTAAACCAGCCTTCTTTTTCGCTCGAAGTTTGCAAAACTTTGCTACGAGTAGAACTGATTGTTGCAGGTCCACATGGACCAGACCTCACACTAAGCACAGTCCAACGGTTTGGGCGATAATTTTCGCAACTCCTCCGCATGGATTTGGCGCCCCAGATGGTTGCATAGTGGTCTCAATGCCAACTAAGATCATGGTCAGTGGCTTAAGGTCCTCTCATGGGCCACATATCATCACAAGCGAGGCATCGCAGTTCCTCTCTTGAGCTGCCGTTACGACCAAGAACCTGCGGGGCCACATGATGGCCATGGCCATGCCCTGGCCATGCCATGCTGATTCCAAGATCCCAAGACAGCACGGCGAGCGTCAAGCTTTCCTGCTTGATCGCTGCTTCCCCCTTGCTCATCTGCTTAAAGAGCTCGTTGGCGGTTAAGCCCTGAGACGGGTGCGGGGTTCAACCCGGTGGTAGTGGTGCAATCATCCAATGATCGCAGGGAAGCCAACAGTTTCAGAATCTTGTGGCCATGGTCCATGCGGCGGATTCTTCACAAAGCTTTGATCATTGGAAATGGTCACCTGCGAAAAGGACAGGATTTGGGATCCGACCTCTTTTCTTGCATGCATCCTCAAGGTCTTCAAGAGGGCTTCCTCCTTAGCACCAACGCGTGCCAACTAACGCAGGAAAGCAGAAAATCATCACTGGTTGGAAACACAGCTACCCCAAGGTGACTGCGAGAGATAGTGAATGTAAGCCATTGTTGATTTGTTGATGTTTGATGCATGTTATCGATCCCTTTAGTCTTAAATTTGTGGGGGGCTGACCAGGAACATATCTCAGGGCGCCCATTTCTAGAGGAAATCTCAGCAAGTTTCACCGTTCTACTGCTGCAGCCAAGGCGCCGCTTGTACGGACATGTCTGCCCGGGCGGATTTCAATTGCAAGGACAACTTCTTGCAGCGGTTCTCCATGGCACCGACCTGCCCAGGTCGACAACCAGTGCCGGAACATGCCCCGATCGGTTGCCCTGGCATCACGATAAGCCACGAAGAATGCTCCCATCCCATCCACTTAGGTCAGTTGATTCATGGATATTCATGGGCATTTTTCAATGTCTATCAGCTAAAGATAGCTAAAGTAACGCTTGATACCTTGATTGCTTCATCATCCTACAGCCATGGTTCGAAGCCAAGCTGACGGCAGCCCGTGGGCTTCCAGCTGTGGCTGTGTGCGCCTTGACCTTGAGCTTCACTAAACTATTTCTGGCTTCGCTCAAGGGGCCCTTGCCCGTCTGACCTGCCGAACGGGCTTTGATGAGCATTGCCATAGCTTTGCTGTGGAAAAATGTCATTTGCAAACAAGTAGATCGAGTTCCTGAGAGTTCTCAAGGGTAGAGAGAAATCAAATGCGAGCTATCCGAATGCAAAGGTGCACATCCAGTGCTGAAGGAATAGAGATTCAAGGACAACATTCGGGGGAGTACTACTTCATCGCAGTGTGGAGTTGTACCCTCTGGCCCCTCCGGCGGACCCTTGATGCTCTCCATCTTCTCTCGAATCTTCCCCGTGGTCACACTCAGAGACTCCTGGTGCTGCACAGCGCCGCGCAGGGGGCAGCCACTGATGCTACAAGGCAACCGCCGTCCGTGTGGTTCTTCGGGAAGGAGGACCAGGATGTATAGCCAACCAAGACTGGTTTGCTAACAGGGATGTCCATTGATGATGACAATCCCAAACATACGTGTATTGATACGTGTACCAGCATGGGCACACACCTCAGAAAAAGAACTCCATACGCCCCACACTAATCAAGATGTTAACAGCAAGGACGATGGCAGCAACAACAACAGCAACCGCAACCACAACCACAACCACAACAACAACAACAACAACAACAACAACAACAACAACAACAACAACAACCACAACCACAACCACAAACACAAACACAAACACAAACACAAACGCAACAAGAAGAAGAAGAAGAAGAAGAAGAAGAAGAAGAAGACAAACCAGAAACTCTGTTGTTTTTTATCACTCCTCCTCTAGCGTTCCCTTCCAATGGCTAGAAAATTTGGCGGCTAGAAACTTTTCGACTACCGCAGACCTTCCTACTGCTGACAAACAAAACCCCGAAGTTGGGACAGGCTTGACCATCAAAGTAACACTTGCGACTTTCACCCAGCCTGGGATGCTGCAAGATCTTTTTGGCAGCTCTCTATGGCATCCAGAGGACTCTCATCCTCACCTGGCAGCTTCTTCAACCAGACAGTGGGTCTCCACTGTGGAAGCCCCTTGTGAAAAAATATATCATTGTATCAAAAGAACTGTTGGTCAATTTGTTGTGGGAGATCAAACTAGGAGAAATTGATCATCATCAAACTGGTTGATGATATGATTTTTGGAGAATCCCGAATCTGTTGGTCATCCCATTTGGGCTTCACTATTGACCGGCCAGAAGAGCGGGGTTCCAACAGCAGGAACTTAGTGACACCCAAGTTGAAGGTCAGGAACAAACCATAAGGCTCTGCATGAATTCGGGTATGCGAAGTCATCGGTGTTCTCAGCTTTTTACACATCTAAAAAACCTATTGTGAGCTCGATGTTCCCAACAACTGTGATCTGGAACGGTGCCTGGGTGCCACCAGCTTCGAAGTTACCAGTGATCGGGTACCCCGGGTACGACACGTACCCCCGAAGATGGGTGCTTTCCCCAACCAAAATGACCAATGGGTTCAGGCGGCCCCAACCGGGCCCCAACCATCTCCAGGCAACAATGCCACCTTGCGTAGCAAAGGTTGCAAAAGTTATCCCTTCCCACATCCTCCCACTAATAATAGTTGTTTATACTAATGCATAAGAATATATCAGTTGTCAATGCTGCTCAGTAATCAATAGTGCAGGTTAATGAATTATAGCGCTTGATTATTCCATAGCTACTATATTTTTTAGTATATATATATATATCATATATCATAGTGGCTGGTTACTAGTGGTTGATCAAGGCATATCAGAGGAGTACTCTGAACCACCGCGAACAGCACCCATCGAACAGCACCCATCGAACAGCACCCATCGAACAGCACCCAGTTGTCACCTCCCAGGTTTTGTAGGAGCTTCTCCGCAACGGGATACACCTTCGACAGCTTCTCCTCCTCTGCGGTAGCCAACTTCACCACATCCTGGCTCGCGAGCCGTCAGTAATTGTGCAAAATGCCCAGTTTCACGCTGACAAAATGACTTGGAAGTGGAAAAGCAAACGTTTGTGGATGGTTTACCTATCAAAAATTGGTGATGTTTGCCAGATGGAATTTCTGATTCTTATTGCATGATGGGTACACAACTTTGTAGTTAACTAACATGTACGAACAATTCTTGTGCAGAAATCATTGCCATCAGTTCACAGAACCTGTTTGTACATTGTACCCAAGAATGACCCAGCAATACCCGCGCATGATGGTTGGCTCTGGCAATCCACAATTATCATGGCTAATGCAGATCAGATCAATACATTCTCCAGATTACAAACCTAACAAACATGTGCATTAGCCATGATGGATGCAACCAATAACCGATTCACGTTGTTTGTATCAATGTGGATTATCAACCATCATCAACCATCATCAACCATCATCAACCATCATCAACCATCATCAACCACTATCCACCACTATCAACCATTCTCAACCATTATCAACCACCATCCACCGTTATCCTGGTTACAAACAACCATGTATCAATCGCTTCCAGTGCCTCCACCAATTCTGCGGCAGCTTTTCGATCCGCAGCTTCCAGCCTAACGCCAAGCAGGGATGCTGAGTGTAGATTTACAGCAAATAACGATGTGAAGTTGCAGGGATCATACGTAGTTATGTGTTGCCATATGTATATGTTCATATTCATATGTTTATTCATTTATGTGTCTGTTTGTTGATTCATTTATTCATTTACTGTTTGATTTATTCATTCATTGATCTATCTATTTATTTATCTATTTATTTTTTCATTTCCATATATACAATACGTATCTATATATATGTATACGCATATGGGAACGGATATGTAATGCCAAAATATATGTAGATATATATACATGTATACATAGCTTCACATGAATATCTGGACACAAGTAGATATCCAGTTGTATCCAGTGTGTCTGTATACTGTATTCAAGTGTGTTGTGCTAACAGTAATTTGTCTGCACACAAAAGATCAAAAGAGATATGGTGGTTTCTCAAAATAGGGAACCACCCGAATCATCCATTGTTAATCATTATTAGCAATAAACCAACCATTTTTGGGGTACCCTATTTTGAGAAACCCCCATATGCCTATGGGTCAATCTTAACCAACCAATAATGGGGGAGAATAAGCGGCGCAGTGGAGATCATCTTACTTACAGCTTTGAAGCTTGATCAACGTTGGGATGGGTTTGGTCGCCAGCAATCAACCAGTTCCAGCTCCGTTCCTAAACCGTACAGTATGTCCCAAGGGCTCAAGTGAATAAATCGCAAGGAAAGGCAGGAATGTGAGTAGTCAAAAGCCCTTGAGCAAACGACGTCCATACTGAATTCTAGCCACAAATGCAAGAGTGATATATCCAAGAACAATGGAGGATTGGTTGCCATCATTAGCTGGTTTATTTACGAAGCAGGATTTGATCAAGTTACTAGTTTCCCTTTCTAAACTGGTAGTGGTCCCGTTGAACTCCCAGGGGTGTCAAATCCAATGTCAGGCCGCTGAACCCGCGACTGGTATGGGCGAACGAGGTGACCTGATATCCAACTGCGACTAGGAGGTGGTTCACAACAAGGGTTTTGCCAGATTGCCCTCGAAAATGGCTAGAAAACAAAAAGCCCTGGGCTTGGGAGAAAGGTTCACATCCCAATAGAAACTATTCTTGGTTCCATCAACGTTAATTCTCATTCACGGCCCCCATCATGGCTACATAAGCATACATTCTTGGACCCAATGTCTAGGTTGCAAACAGAAACAGTGTGAGTAGGAGGCCAGAATTGCCACAGGGACCACTGAAATGATTTGGCAGTGAGAAACCAACAAACTAGTTTACGATGGCATCATCAGTCGCTGCCTTCGCTTCTTCTCATCTTCCAAGGCAGCATTCAATTTCATCTCTGCCTGGGACAAGGGGAGCCCCAAACACCGAGTGTGTGTGTGTGTATGTGTGTACATGTTCATCAAAACATCCAAATAGGAGACCGTTCAACATGACTCAAATGTGTATGTACATAGGTTTTCTAATATGTATCCATATCTATCCATATGTATCCATATGTATACAAGCATACATCATCATCAACATCATCATAATAAGCACCACCGTCATCCTCGTCATCTTGGTCATCGTAGTCATGATATTAGAGTGGAACCTGTGGTGCGCACCCGCAGATCCCATGTAGATTCCGCAGCCCACCTGGGTGACTTTCTTCTTCAAGTCAGTGTATCCTTGCTGCACCTGTCGCAGTGCCCTGACCTTCCCCACTGGCATCCTCACCCGCAACTCCACTGGGGGGTGCCCTGGTGTGGTTCCACTTCTGAGGAATCTGGTGAACCAATAGATCAGGCTCTGATTGGACTCCAAGCGAGGATCCAACCATGGATTCGTTTCCGCCGCCATGCTTTGCAATGGACTAAGGTCCTCGAAGCTATCCTTGAAAGGTTTGGGTCAGCCGTTGGGATGAAGGTTTGCTGCAGCTTCCAAACTTTGCCTACTTAACTAGCTGCAATCTACCGTATCAGCTTTACAAAGGTTGTTGATGGCTGTTGAGACCATCAACATTCTGAACTCGCACACTAAAAGAAAAGCAGGTCATCCAAACTCCGGTGATGAGGATCAGAAGAATCATAATGTTATCACCTGATTAGTGGGATGGTCCTTTATTGTGGAAAGTTTTTCCAAAATTATTCAGACCCATAGAAATGATTGATGGTCCTCAATTGTGGAAAGTTGTTTTTTTAGGGGGAATTATTTTTGGAAAAATATGTTGAAAGTAAAGGAAAAAGAAAGGAAAAGTATTGCAAAGTCCAGGTTCAAAAAGTAAAAAGAAACAATTCAAAAAGTGGTGGCAAGGAAAAAAACAGGTTTTACACAATAGACAACCATAGCTTTGTTGAGGGGGGGGGCCTACTAATCAAGAGCCGACATTAGCACCTTTCCATGAGAACTTTCGAAAAAACCACATGGCACCTGCCATCCGCACGCCGGCCTTCAAGACTCGGGGCTTCATTTTGGACAAGTCGCCCTTGGTCTCAAACAACGGTCCCGTGCGCACGGACCGCAGCTCCTCGACCTGCTGAGTCAACGTGGCTTCCCCAAGGATCCGAAGAACTGGGGAAAGGTCAGTAGACTGCAGAGATATATGAAGATTTATATATATATAAATACATATTTATTTATATATACTAAACCATACTAAACCTTTATAGCATATAGATGTGTATAGATGTAGCTTCCAAGTACTTCCCCCCTGGAAATCGTTCCCACCGCGGATTCCAAAAGCTTCACTACCCTGGGATGCGTCGCCTTGGCATCGATGTATTTCGTGGCCTCTTTGGTGCCGTCCTGCAGCATCTTCAGCTCCGTCTCTAGGCCTTGGTCGGGCACAGGGTCGCCGGAAGATGAGTTTTTTGGGGGGGTGATCTGTGGCGAATATAGTCCATTTATATGGGTAGTAGTATAATTACCCTCCGGTAAACTAATCTGGCAATGGATTTTGACCATATTTTATAGTGAAACCCTAGGAAAACACCAACAAATGGTGGATTTTCCATTGCCAGGTTTGTTTACCAGAGGGTAGACGTTGTTAGTGATGATTGATGATAGTTGAACTTGGGTAGTACTGGTCAACAATAGGGTTGAGAATCCCCAATGCTGGTTGGAAGAAAATGCAGCATCTGGCACAAGGGGTGTTCAATGGCAAACAGAGGCAAAGCTTGAAAGCGCAGCCAAGAGGCCAAGAGTCAAGTGTGCAGCACTAGAGGTTATACACTGGAAATGCGTTCCTGTGGCCAACTATGGCCTATGACTGTCCAAAAAGGGACGTTACGACAGTCATCCCCAAATCATCAATCTCTTTTGTGTTTCAACACACCCGAATATGGAGAGATCCATCAAGCAGCCTAGATTCTTAGATGGCATGCTCAAGAGTCGTTCGCTTTCACTCTCTCAGACTCAGGGTCTGATCGCGCATTTGTGTGAAGTTCCTGCTTGCTGACAAAGTCAGTGTTCAGGTTTTGTGTGTGCAGAGTCCTTGAGAGGCTGGTTTCCGAGTTTCAGACTCTTTTGGAAGGCAGCGTAGGCCGTGTAGTTTTCCAGAAAAACAGTTCCTCAGCTGCAACACGCATTCCCATGAAAAAATCTAGGGTCTGGAAAGAAAATGCATTGTGCCCCACAGAACCATGTCAAAACATGTCAAAATTATAACCGAGAGGCCCTGGTTTCCAGCCACTGTCACGTATCCTTCCTTGCCATCCTGCACGCGTATCGGGAAGGTCAAATCTCGTCGACAGAACCAGCGCAGTTGGGGCAAAAAGTCCCTGGTCAACCACTGAGCATGCCCTGGTTTCATCCGCAGCCCGCTCCTTGTCAGCCCTGACCTTCACTCTCATGAGACCCAAATTCTCCTCCTGTCACAAGCGGAGAACCAAGGAGTGGGGCCATCGCGACCCCAGTCACTGGAAATTCTGATCGGTCCGTCAACGGAAGCCACCCAATTGATGGACTGAGGGACCACCAAAGTCGCCTGTTTTAACCACCAATTTTGGCGTCTGTCAACCATGGCCACCCATGGAAACACCCAAAGACACCAGTTTGACCAGGCCAAAGACATCGATCAAGAATGGTTGGCTACAGATTCGTGTCAGGGACGACCATGATCCACCTACCATGTCATGATTGGCCATACTTGACTTCTTAATCAATGGTAGCCATGAATAGTGTCTCATAAGGGTTATTAGACTACAGTTATTGTCCAATCCTATAAGAGTTATTGTCAACAATAATCACCAATATTGTCCAACAATCACATTGATTAAGCATATACACCTTGCATGTATGTCTATATATATATATATATACAATCAATGATAACCATCTCAATGATCAATCCTGATTATCCTCTCAGCATATAACAACCCGTGGCATCACCGCTGGCCCGCAACCGTGGGCATCGATCACCGGTGGCCCCGGAGTCGGCCGTGGCGTCCTTGATCTGCTCCTCCAGCTGCTCCAGGACCTCGTTGCTGTCCACCTTGCGCACCGTCTTGCCACCCTTGATGACCTCAAGGAACCCGCGACCGGTCACCCGAGCCGTCGAGCGGTTGAGCCGAGTGAGTTGTGATGAGTTGATGGGTTGGTACAGATGACTGATAAGTAGACATAGTAGACATGACTTGATTAGTAAAGATGACTGAGTAGTTTGCCATTATTGTCGATATGGTTTATAATTTAACATGAGTAGTAGACATGCCGGGTTCGACCGAGCCACTTATCCCCAAAGTTATGGTTGGTTTTGAGTTTTGTGCTATGAATCACTAATATAAAGGATGATGACTGGGGGTAACCCTATTTTGAGAAACCATCAATTTACTACTAACGTCACATACATCTTTTTCATTGGTTGATGAGGAGATCCCTATCACGGTTGGCTGTTCCTACTGTTGCTGGGAATTGTCCACCACCCTTCCAGATACCCCAAATGTTCCTGGACGGGAAGACCTGGAAGCAGCGATGACGTGTGGAATTATCTCACCTTAAGAAAGGGAACATGGGATGATCAACAGGCCAACAACCTCAGATTCCAAGATGTACCGGACACCCAAAAATGCATAGAGGTATTTGGATGTCCACCCCCACGGCTCGTAAGTGGTCACAATTCCCATGATTTTTCGGGGTTAGTTCAGCTATAGGGCTTAACTAACCATGGTGAACTAACCCTGGTCGCTGCACACGGCCCAGCGACCAAGCCATCGGTCATGGTCACCGGCGCCGTGCAAAGGTAGCGGATCCGGAACTCGTTGAGAAAGGTGGACTCGGAGACGCCCTCCTCGCAGAATCAACAGCGGACAGGGTGGTGTTAAGGATGGGTAACTAGGGATTTTCGATGTTTTTCATAGGTCATTTTAAGCTGGATTTCTATTTCTTTACGTGTTTTTTTCAGGCTTCAGGATGGTTAAAGGATGGGTCAAAGGTGGTTGAATGGTGGTTGAGTGGTGATTGAGGATGGTTCGGGAACATGATGTCTGCTTTACATGGGCTACTTCTCTACTTCCGAATTGGTTGGTCGCTTTTATTCGCCAACATGGGCGTTGCAACCCATGGCAGTTATCATCAGCAGTAGAATCACGTCTGTCAGAATTGTTGAAATGTGTCTTCAGGTCATGTCTGTTCACAGATTCAAAGTGGAAGTTACCATACAGATTCCAATCATAAAAACTCTAATGATTTAACATGATTGTGAAAGAAACAACCACGTATTTTTTTTGAATCAGCATGGTGAGAATAATGATAGTCGCGAAAGTCCGACACGAGTGCGGAATATGATGGAAGGAATAACCATGCTAGTACAAATGACTGTGGGACTGACAAGGACTGACAATGACAATGGCAAATGATGGTGCCGATCGATATGCTGTTGATTGCGGTGACAATACTCTAAGGGATTGGAGCACGCATGTGGATGAGGATCAAGACTGCAGTAATAATGACACGGATGGCCAAACCACTATGCTGAATCTATGCTTCATGATTCATTCTGGTTGGTTTCTGTGTTGCTTGGTTTCTTGACATGCCTTGCTTACTTGCACACGCCACATGTCTCATGACCAAAGCTTCACAAGCCATGCCCGCTGCCTACGTCTACAATCGCCTCCCACGTCGCTTTAAGTAGAAGATATTACAGTATGAATATATACGTATATATATAATATATATATACATATATATATATATATGTTTGTTTGCATAGATCGATATACATACATTAATACATATTCACATTCACTATGGCTAATCAATGGTAACTAGTACTGACCAATTTGGATCACCAATAATCATGAGTGGCCACTAGATTACTAATAAAGATCACCAATCAGCCAATCAGCATTGCCTACTGACCAAGAACCCTTCAACAACCTGTGCTCCCGATTCTCAGCCACCAAACGCAGGCATCACAACTCCGCCCATGGCTGCCACCCCTTGGTGTCTCCTTGCCACCGCTTAAGCGTTTGAAGGCCATTTGGATTTGCTCCTCTGACAGCGTCATGTCTTCTGGAGCGGTCTCCTGGGGTGCAGAAAACTGGGTCGAGCTGTGCTGCCAACATGTCAAGCTGGGCCATTGTGCACGTGTGGTGTCAGTTGTTTGGACTCGAGACTTTACTGATTCACTCTGGTTGGCTAGCGGCTAGCTCAACCTGTATCGCTACTGCATATAGTGTCTCTGTGTGTGTGTGCGCATGCATGCATTCATGTGTGCAAACAAGACAAAAGCTTAAAAAGCCATGCCCGCTGCCTACGTCTACAATCGCCTCCCACGTCGCTTTAAGTAGAAGATATTACAGTATGAATATATACGTATATATATAATATATATATATACATATATATATATATATGTTTGTTTGCATAGATCGATATACATACATTAATACATATTCACATTCACTATGGCTAATCAATGGTAACTAGTACTGACCAATTTGGATCACCAATAATCATGAGTGGCCACTAGATTACTAATAAAGATCACCAATCAGCCAATCAGCATTGCCTACTGACCAAGAACCCTTCAACAACCTGTGCTCCCGATTCTCAGCCACCAAACGCAGGCATCACAACTCCGCCCATGGCTGCCACCCCTTGGTGTCTCCTTGCCACCGCTCAAGCGTTTGAAGGCCATTTGGATTTGCTCCTCTGACAGCGTCATGTCTTCTGGAGCGGTCTCCTGGGGTGCAGAAAACTGGGTCGAGCTGTGCTGCCAACATGTCAAGCTGGGCCATTGTGCACGTGTGGTGTCAGTTGTTTGGACTCGAGACTTTACTGATTCACTCTGGTTGGCTAGCGGCTAGCTCAACCTGTATCGCTACTGCATATAGTGTCTCTGTGTGTGTGTGCGCATGCATGCATTCATGTGTGCAAATATGTACCTGGATCCACCAAGTATCGGGCATCCATTTAAGCACCACCTGGGAATCTTCAGCACTCAAAAGTATGTTCGAAGCATGTTGGTAGATAAATCCTCAGACATCGATTGATCATGACTTCTCCTTGATGCCCAAGAAACTTTGCCACAAGCATGGCTCTGCGCCCTCCTAACTTAGCTGAATACAGTACAGTATTAGCAATAGGATGTTCACTGGAAGATCACCAGCTTGTGAATTGGTAAATTATCTATGAATGTCTGCATCTTTCCAGCTTGAACTACCAGAAGGGAACTCGCCCCAACCAAACCGAATCATGCCCTAGAGCATACTTTGACCCACAACATGCAGTTGAATCAAACCAACTAAGGACTTCAGAGGCAGCCTCCCAAGCTGCTCACCCTGCCCATCCTTTAAAAGCTGTTGCTCGAACCTCTCCCAACAACTCCAACTCCTAAGCTTCCAACTCCTAAGTGACCGTGACCCTAAGTCATCTCCCTGTCATCTCCCCGTCCTCCATAGACTTCAGCTTGGCTTTGAAGGCTTCCTCGGCCACCTCCTCTTTTCCACCACTGAGGTCCTCAAAGAGCTCCTGCGCGCGTAGCACGTGCCCGCCCTGACTGCTTGGACTGCGACTGGACCACGCCAAGGGAAGTTGCGGTGATGCGGACCCCACATGGGACCCACATGGGACCCATCATATGTAGAACTGATACCTTTTGTCACCAGGTTCTGAATGGTAGCTATGCATCTTAATATTTTCCCACATCACACCATTCACTTTCAGTCATGGTGATCGGAAGGTTCTCACTCCTATAGAGGTGTCCGACCTGTAAACCGTTACTCTGCACGGACACTTTATGGATTCGGCATGGACACCCCAGTAGTCAACCACGGCCGAGGAGGAAGAAGCAGTACCTTTCTGGGTCCAGCATTTCCAAACTTGAAAGGAAAAAAATGACTCAAAATGTATGGTTTTTTAGGTGGGTGTTGAAGTACATTACCGATCGACCATGCCGGAGAAAAATATCAAGAAAGTCAGCTGCTGTAGTCAGTGTACTGTACAATGACCAGACCAACAAACTTTTTGAATATGAGCTGCGCAAACCTGTCTCAAGAATTACAATCATTCAATACTTGTTTACCCAAGAGCATGTTGAAGCTGTCTTTATTCTCATCACCAACCATTTTAATCATCACGGGTCCCTCTCAGATTCGCTAGCTGCTCGTCATAGACAAGTCGTTGTCAGCACAATATCAACCGACATTTGTCCTGTGCCCTGGTGTAGCTTCGACTTGGCGCCCTCTGTTGTTCGGTGGTCATTGGGGACAGGTTGGTTAGCTCTGATACTCCATAATAGACAACATGATCAGCAAGAAGAGGAGTACCTGACCAAAATGACAACCATTGTACTAGTTGGTTGCACTATTGCACTAGGGGTCCTAGTAAGCAGTGTCAAGAAGCCTTGGTTAGCTCACAGTGCGGTTCCCGTATCACAAGGTTGCTCTTGTGTTCGTCAGACTGTCCAGAAGCTACTGACAGCGCTCCTTTGGCGTCTTTGAAGATTTCTTCATGAGGCTTTTCCTGGGGCTGGCAATGATCATGTCACAAAAGTGCCTGCTTTGCAGCTCCACTTCGGAAACACTACCGTCAGATCAACTCTGCGAGGAGACATTTGCGCCAAGCAACAGGCAGTCCACGGCATGAGAAAGGAAGACCACTCCGGTCATTCCGCCCTCCTGACAACGGCGTAACAGATGAGTGGCTCAAACATGGTGTACCACATGGGAAAAACAAGCATGGTCAGAAATAATGGGCCACCGCCAGACTGCCAGGCCCATGCTCAAGCAATCGCAATTTGCTCCGTGGCTTCCACCAAACAAGAGAGAGAGAGAGAGAGATCATGGCTCCAACTTGTATTATCCTGTATAGATGCATGTTGCAGACATGTATTGTGCACATATACATGTATATGCAGATAAATGTGTATGCATACACACATTTGCACACTGCACAATCCCAAGTATGTGTGCATGTGTACGCTCTGCCATCACTACCGTGTCACACAGGTATACCATATCATGTACATCATGCATTTACCTGTCCTTCTAGCCAGTGCTAGATTTGACATGTACATGCACGTACACTTGCACGAACTCAGTGAACCATCTTAGATGTCACAATTGAAAACGTATATATGTAGAAATGATCACATGCACAAACATGCACACCCTGACGCAAAAGCATACATCATGTACATGTATGTGTACATGTATGCACATCTAACATGTATAGATCAAATAGCTAAGTATCCAAATAAATACCACTTCAAGTGCATTTTCCATATACATTTCAGATACAGTTTCATATGCATGTTCAGATACATGTTCCTACACGTGTCGATATGAACGTGCAGTACACAACACATTCAGCGGCGCCATGATAGCCGATGCTGCAACATACTCTTCACCTCTGATGCTTCGCGTTGAGTCGTCGCGCCTCCGTCATCAAGGCCGCCTTCTCTGTGGCGCTTTCCAACATCTTCTCCAGTTTGGCAATCCTCGGGGAATCTGCACCGTGGCCTCTCACCCACATCCTGTTGGCTCATCATGTTCCTGTTCAGTTGGGGTGGTGTGCCAAGCAGTTTTGTACATGCCAGGACACCTGTGTCTGATGTTGGTTTTGATGGTGTACACCTCATGCTGAAACCGGGGGTTCCCTATGATTTGACTGTGTGTTCACCATGATTTCCCTATGTTTTCCCCATGAATTCCCCATGATTTCCCTATGATTTCCCCATGATTTCCCTATGATTTCCCTACGGTTTCCTTATGTTTTCCCGATAAAATGCCCAAAGTGTCACCCTTTCCACGGCGCAAACTTCGCCGCTAACGCCAGGCCGCTGATCAGAGCTGTCTTTCAGCAAGCGCTGAGCCACAAATTTGTGTTCCTGGAGACCGTGGAACCCTGGCTGAGCTGGGCCAACAAAGGAAATGGATAGGATTGTGTATGATCATTGGATCATATTAGATCATACTAGATCATAGTAGATCATACTAGATCATATTCATTTTAATCAGTGAATCAACTCATTTTTGATTTATCATTATCATCGACCCATTCATCAATCAATCAATCAATCAATCATCAATCAATCAATCCATCAATCCATCCATCATTCAATCAATCAATCAATCAATCAACCAATCAGTCAATCAATCAATCAATCAATCAAGAATCGATCGTGAATGATGATGTAATGATGAATGATTCATGGTTCATAACCATTAGAAACCAATTGCTTGGTAATTTACGCATGCTTCACAACTCAAAGACCGACTATGGGGAACCGAAAATTGGCAGAACAGATTGCTTCTGAAGGATACAGCCTACTTCACTCAATTGTGGTTTCACCTGAAAACAGGACCCGTTGCGAGAGGTAACCCCATTTAGAATCATTTCTGGTCTTCACAATCTGAAACAAGGCGTACCTGGCAGTACCTGATCCTCACCAAGTCACCAGGTACCATGAGCCCCGCGACCCCTGCGAGCCGCAAACCGCCGCGAAGCGCCACGACCCACGGACCACCACCTGCTCTTTGATGGCCGCGCGGTGCTTGTCCAAGGACGCCAGGAGTTTCGACAGTGTCTCCAGCTGTCGATTGATCTCCTGCTGGGGAAGCTTTGCCACGGGGAGTCGAGAAAGTTGTGGGTCAACTTTTGATATGGCGAGTTGGGTCAAGCAGTTGACCATTAATTTTAGGGGCAATGACCAGCAAACCATCAATGTCATAAACAGCAATCATGGGGAATTCCATGGTGAACATTGCCATACAATTGAAATCAAACGCAAAAAGTTGGTCCATGAGCAAGAGAATGTAGAGAGAGCGCAGTAGGCATCGGGTACGACAACCGTTTTCGGGGGTGGGGATGGGATTAAACCAATGCCCCTGATTTTGAGGTGGGGGGGATTAAACCTCTTCCGCCTTTGTTACTGGAAGCATCGAATCCATTTGGGTGGTCTGGTCGATCCAAAATCTTGGCGTTTTCTTGTCTCAACTCGACCTCCTCAAGCTACCCACTGCACTCCTCCAAGACACTTGACCCGCTTCCGTTCTTGGCATCTTTTTGCCTGCGAATCGGCTTGCTGTGCACCCTGATGCTGCATTGCCATCTTGCTCCACTGGTCCCAAGCACTGGGATACATATGTGCTGACACCTTCTTTAATTGACAGATATACAATGATATTCATGTGGAAAAGGAAAGATTGTATCATACCCCTAGTATTATATTATATATTATACTTACGCACATATGTGCATTCAATGCAATGGCACCATAGCACAGAGGACATTCCAATTGAGGCACTAGGGATTCCCCAGAGCCGTCCTCAACACTTCACCTATGGCATCTCAAACCTGAAAGACTCAACAAGTGTTTTATAATACCGTCAATCTTCAACAATAAACTACAAAACAGAGACAGAAACCCATGAAACTGCTATTTGTCAGAACCATTATGACCAGTTGGATGGTTGAAAACCAGTTGGAGCAGATTTCCGGTAACCAGTTGGCCTCTTGAGAAGCACTCGGTTGAAAGCCATGTTTAGCCTCATGACCTTACCATCAGTATCAACCATCGTGAATCACCACCACTACGAAACATGAATCATGTTTAGCCAACAAGCATTCATTAGCCAAGAGCATTCACCATCATGAACCACTACTAGACATCATCAACATACATCTGTCTATATGGCGAGCTGGGTCAGTTCGCCCTGTACCCCTGGGGGAACCCATCATTAACCATTGTTTTCCCCATAAAATGGTTGGTGATTATCCCCCATGAAGCCTTTGCTTGACTACTATCGACCCAGCTCGTCAGCCTACCGTGAACATTCACAGCTCATCCATGACTCATCCCGGTCCCGCTCCTGGACAGCAGCAGCTTCTGTGCCGCTGTGACCACTGCGCGTGCGTCCGTTTGAGCAAGGCCGGCCTGACAGGTGCTAGAGATGATTGCGGTAGTGATGCCATTGCGAATGCAATGATAGCAACCATGGTATCACTATCTGGCGGTTTCTTAAAATCGGGAACCCCCAAAGTTATGGTTGGTTTATCACTGATAATGATCAAACAAGGATGATTTGGGGTACCCCTATTTTGAGAAACACCCATCTGGGTACCAATAGTAAGAGCAGCCATCAGTATCAGGTACCAATCGTGATATCAGAGAATATTGCCATGATTATATGATGATCACTACTATTGCTAATGAATAGAAACGATTGATAGCAATAATGAATGGTTGCTATAGTGGTAATAGCAGCCGTAGCTATAATAAACCTGGACTAAACCTGACCAATGGCAATAGCAGCTTACTTTCATAGTAATTGGAATAGTGAATGGATAATCATAGTAAACTGGGTCAATGGTTGTTATTGACCTATCATTGGAATCATTGCAATTAACTCTAGAATTAAAATGAATCATTCATGATTATCAACTGTAAACGGAACGGTGTTCCGTGATTGTCCAGCTATCGTGGTTGCTTGTTCTTATGATTAAGTATTGTGCTGCAAGGATAGTAATGATTAATAGTTGCTATCCGTGGTTTACAAATTGTAGCTATTAGTGAGATGATCAAAGGATTGCTATTCAGGAGATCATTTTGATTATTCTTGCTGGTTGCTATTATGATCAAAAATACAACTATGGTTTAACTGTTGCCATAAAGCAGTTGCATCGCCATCCGATACAGTTGCTCACCGTATCGACCATGGTTCGGCTCAGGTTTTTATTGGTGATTTCTTCGTCAGCTCATGGTTGCTTTCATTATCACAGCCGATTTTTCATCGACCAATGGCTTGGTACTGCTCTGTAATCCAACATAATCTGGTTCGTGGTTTCAACCCCTATGAAAAATATTAGTCAACCAACCGAAAAATATTAGTCAACCAACCATTTGTTAATGATTCCTAGGGAAAATAAAGAATGTTTAAAACCACCAACCAGTAATGCTATGGAGCTGTGGGTGACTGCCATGTCGAGAGTGGGGTCAAATCATCTCATTGATCAAGTCGGCTCATTGAGTCAAATGGGGGTTCTCAAAATAAGGGTACCCCCAGAGCATCCTTGATAACCACTTACAATAATAAATCAACCATTTTTAGGGTCCCCCATGGCTTGAGAAAAACCCAAATGGTGGATCCTTCTTAGCAAAAGAAGAATCCCAGGGCGTGTGTCCCGGATCACCAGCTGACGGCCTTTTCGCAGGCCGATTTCATCTCATCCGGCTTCATCACTGCTCCTCAAGGATTTGGGGGAGCTGTGCGGTGGTCGGTACCTTATACCCATGAGATCAAACAGCAACACCATGGTACGACAGTTGTTGCCATAACTGTTACTTTTGACTTTAGCTGTGATTATCTACTGCTTCCACAGGTTTCGTTCTGTTCTGTTGCGAGGCACTGCCGAATAATTGCCAGAAGTCTGAAGGTTGCACTTGTGTACGCAAACAACCACATGGATTCATGAAGAGCTGCAAAGCAACAATGACTGGAAAAGCCTACTGCCATGATTGTGCTGCGGTTGTCAAAATTTCGTGGGGCTTTGCTTTCATCTCCGAAAATAATCCACAACACCGCTGTTTTTGGGATGTCACAACAAACTGTTGAGGATCATTGATAATTGATGCACATACGCACACCACAGTGGAAACAAGGCCCCAAACCTGCGGACTTTTTCATACCTTCATACACCATTCGCAGTACATCCAAAAGTGTATAATGAATCAACTCGCAAATTGGGCTTCAACTGCATTGGTTCCACTGAGGCTAGTGCTACTTGGTTATACTGCCCTTCTCCGGCGTTTTTGGGCATGTTCACAGTTCACCCACAAGGAAATGACCATCCCTGCTGATGGCTCACACCCACAGACCATGGCTCGTCAGTTGTACATGCCCTTGCTTTTTGTTTGAGCTCTAAAGCCATTGATGACCATTCTTGGAGACATCCAAGCTGAATGATTGTACAGTAATAAGACCTGCAAGTTTCAATGGTCATCCTCTGAACACCACCAGCCCCAAGCTCCACGGAGCTGTCCTTCAGTCTTGGGCTGCTCCTCACCTTCGGCGCCTTCTGTGCTAGGCCTTGGCGATGGGAAATCCACTGCGTTGAACCCTTCTGGAAATCAGCCGTGCCTATCCTTTGTTGAATGGAAGCCATACCCCTAGTTGCGGCAAATGCCTAAAAATACATATATATATATATATATATTTATAAATATATGTATATATATATATATGAACATCATGGGGATAGATATGGATATCCAAAGCAACTCAAGAGCTCACTCACAGCCAACTCTTGACCATACTGCAGAATTCAACCTGTGCCCACATCAGCTTTCGAGGCGATTTCAAGGAGACTTCATTCTTGGACAGCCCCAGCGGTATGCAGAGACATGACCAACCCATCAAGCAGTCGAGGGACCAAGGGTGAGATTTCAACCAAGACAAATTTCAGACCTTTAACGGGGCGATCATTCCGGAGCTGTCTACCTCTAGCTACCGTTCCAAACGGACTGCTTTTTGACTAGAGAAAAGAGCGAGAAAGAGTCGCTTTCTGGAACAACCTTTCAAAACCATCCCAAGAATCCCAAGACATCCAAAAGCCCAAAAAGAAACCAAGAAAGCCATTTCTAGCTACATCTATCTATGCTCACATGCTCACGCCTTTCCCGATCGATCCGCCACCAAGGGATTGGGGGCCCCGGCGGTTCACCGCCAACCTGTGCCAAGGCATTCGTCGCCTCCTCGGAGGCTTGCACCTTCTTTTGAGCCTCGCCAGGTTGTTCAGGGCCCGGCCCCAGGGGATCTCACCTGAAAAAGCTATGGGTCAAGCAGTTAACCAACCAACTTCATGGGGATAATCACCAACCATTTCATAGGGAAAACAACGGTTAATGATAGGGGAACAGGGGTACAGGGTTTTGACCCACCTGCTGGAACAGTGGTCACTTATGACGTGACAATGTGGTGATCCGGGTGGATACTTCTGAGAAATGCTGGTTAGTCATGGCAAGTCATGGTGAATAGTGGGAGGTTGAAGGTAGGTCAAGTACATGATTTGCGCTGTGCACCTGGTTGGGAAGCCTTGATGTGCCTTGTGGATCTTCGTTGTGTAGATTCAGATCATTCGTTTTTCATGGTATTCTATTGCAAATCTAAATTACATGGTGGTTCACGGCGGTTGAACTTGGTAATCACTGCCTTTGATGGTACTTGATGCCTCCTACTTGTTGCTGGTGCTTCCTGACCATGGCTGAGCAGACCTGCGACAACGCTTTCAAAGTGATGAAAAACCCTGGTAGATTGGGAATCGTATACTATAACTGTACATAAGCGATTAAAATGGTTCTAATGGTGAGCACGATGAATACATGTATATCTGGAATATGTGTAGTTCTGTATAGATAACTGCAGATATATATATATATATATATATATTGGGGTACATACACTGGTCATCACCGGTCTATGCTATGATTCTCAATGAACATCACATGGGACTCCCATCATTGGTGTCTGACTGGAGCCTCAGCCGGGATGGACAGAGCCCTATGGAAAATCCGGCTCCAGTGGGACTATCCTTCGACCGTCCATGATACCCTCTGAGAAGCTAACCTGCAAGCTGAACATCACCAGTTCTAAGAGGTGAACCAGCTATAAGCCAACTATTGCCAGGTTCATTTGGTAGAGAATACTATGATCAGTGCGAAGTGGAGGGAAGATCTGATAATCATCATGGCTGATGGAATCACTTTCACCTGTTACCATCCATGATCATATCATCGGTGGATGTAGGGCTCCTTAGCACAATGGTCTTTGAACACCTGTGGCAGAGGTGGCGGAGGTGCGCAGCTGGTTTCAACGGATTGAATACGTTTGTTTGTTTGTATGAAGTCAGTCGTCATTTGTATGTATATAGTAAAGGTATAAAGCGTATATTCGTACATATGTACAGTTCGGTAGCAATCGACCATGTCAGCAACACAAAGAGAAGCGCGGT
>VSDK01027683.1:30306-44337 GCA_009767595.1 Symbiodinium kawagutii | reverse complement strand
TTCTGGATGCTTCTGGTGTTGTTATTGTTGTTGTTGTTGTTGTTGTTGTTGTTGTTGTTGTTGTTGTTGTTGTTGTTGTTGTTGGTCTACGATGTGATTCATTGGACGAGTTGAGTTGGAGCAACGTGCGTTGGAGATTGGAGATCTCTCTGTTCCCAGGGGTTTGCTCAAGCCATGAGTTGGGGAACCGGCCGGCTGCTACGGTTGGCCACATGGTGGTTTCTCAAGCGATGATATGGCCATTAACCAGGGGTAATGACCAATGATAGGGGATATACCAGCTGTAATGGTTGGAGTTTGTGACTATAAATGATCAATAAGCTGGATGACTTGGGGTGACCCCGATGTTGAGAACCACTATGGCTTTATCAATGGCCACCGACAAACGTCCAGCTTTTCACGTCGCCGTTGAGCTGGAAATCACGATTGGTGACGCCAGAGGGTGCACTGGCGAACTGGACAGACCCATATTTTACATGGTGGTTTCTTAAAATGGGGAACCCCCAGGATGGTTGATTTATTACTAGAAATGGTTAATGTTGGATGATTGGGGGTACCCCTATTTTGAGAAACACCCACATAGTTGCATGGTGTAGTTTGTATCAACGCTAGCGATGCAACGTTTCCTTATTTGGTTGGTAGCCTTGGATACTCACGGATGTGTGGCAACACTACCAGAAATGACTGAGGTAGCTGAATCCTTTCTCTGGTGGCTGTTCGGGTGTTCCACATTATTCTATAGCTCAGCAACTGAACACTATGAGCTATTCTCAAAAATGGGGGTTTCTTAAAATGGGGGACCCCATCGAATAGTTGATTTATTACTAATGATGGTACCCCTATGACTTGACAAAGATCGAAATCATTTGTGATGATTGACCATCAACTCGTTACTGATCAAAACCATGAACCCCGAATGTCTGGATGCCTTACCTGTTGAACGGACAAGCCTCAGTTACACAAGGTTGTGATTGTCCGTGAACTTGCTACTATCAACACTGAAGCAATGCAACTCTGATCATGAATCACCCCAGCAGGATAGTTGATCATCAACCTCCCCACTCTGATCATCCGCTCTGATTATCAAGCTACCCACTCTGATCATCAACAACTCTGCGAACTTGCTACCATCAACTACCCATGAACTATCACTGGGCACGATTAGAACGTTTAATCATGTTGGTTGATCAAACTCGGGTTCCTTATCTACCATTCATCAAGCAACAGTCAACCTCGTAATCATGTTGATGATCGTCTCATATGGATCTCTGGCGAATGATAAACCAGAGTGAAGCATCATTCAGTATGGTTAAGTATGGTATCATTCTGGTGAAGTTGATGGTTGTATTCCCTACAACGAGCCGTGAAGCATTGTCATTCAACACTGGTGACCCTGGTCATGTCGGTCAAGTGTGACCATGATCATGTCGGTCAAGTTTGGGACCATGATCATTCACAAACTAGCCATAACCACCGTCACAAACCAGGATTTAATCTGAAGGGTTGTTAGTCGCCTTCATAATTTGAAGGGCTTCTTTCTTACAATATGGGTACCCCCTAGTCATCCAATAGGAACCATGGATAGTAATGAACCAACCATAGCAGCTTGGGGGGTCCCCGTCATGGCTTAAGAAACCACCACGGTTAATAACCTATTTATCAATGATTGAGCCCCCTTGGGGTAGCTACTAACTTTGGTTAGTGACCACCAATATTTTGTGGTTAGTATCTAAGCATTTTTTGGGGTCAGCTACTAATGGTCTAAAATAGTGGTCACCATGGTAGCTACTAATCATTTTTTTGGGTTCCCTATTTTAAAAGACCGCCAATTCACCATCGCTGGCGACGAATTCGCCCAACCTTTCACCATCGCTGATTCATCACCGTGATTCCCCCGCCAGGATCACCGTTAATGGTTCTTAGAAGCATCAACCGTTACTGACATGGCTGGTGAATCACGTAACGGTTAATGATTATTTTTGATGATTGATTTAAAATGGTCAATGATCGGTGGTTGATTAAAATGATTTATCAATGGATCAATCAATGTAATCGAAGCATGAAACGTTACAGCCCTCTGGGCCCAAATCCTCCACGCGGTGTCGGCTGGGCAACACTGTGTGGCCAATTGGGTCATGACAACGTGCCATGGATATATCCCCCCTGCAATTTGTGAATTGCTGCGGGGCTATGAGATTGCAGGCTCTCCTGACTGTTTTTCCCGAGATACTCATTCAGGTGTGTCACTTCTCTTGGCCAATGTGACCAGGGGACATGGATGTTTGCAAGGAACACTCATGACAGCACCTTTGCCGTTCACAGAGCAATTGGGCAAACAGCATTGGCAATGGACACAACCTGAACCTACCAAGTACACGGTTTGTTTTCAGGTCCCAGATGAGATGTTGAAGCCGGTCTTCGATGCTGATTTTGTTCTTCTCCATCGATTTCATTTTCAGGCACCCCACGGAGAAGTTACTGCACACACCTTGCATGCCAAATCGTCGCCCATGGGATATGTCATCCCTTGGTACACACGCAACACCTCAGCCTATTGGGCTTTTGACATGTTTGCTGGAGGTATTGGAGGCTGGCGCACAGCCCTGGACATCTTGAGAAACACTGTTTTGCCCCATCACTGGATGGTGTCGTTGGAACGTGATGTCACCATGGCTAAGCAACAGGCGATCAACTTTGACATGTTGCTTTTGGGATCAGCTGACATTCCATGTGATTTCCTTCTTCAATGCAAACGCGATGTGATGATTGTGGATGATGTCCGTAATCATGGTTGGCGACAGGCACTGGCCCTGTTGAACCCACAATTGTGGTTGATCAGTGCCCCATGCCAATCCTGGTCGTTGACAGGAAAGACTCGTGGATTTCAGGACGACAATGGTATGACCCTGCTGGAAGCCTTGGGATTGGCTAGAATTCATCGTCCAAGACATATTTTATTGGAGAATGTCAAGAACCTGAAGAAACATGCGCACTACCCACTGTTGGTTGTCATCCTGACATGGTGTGGATATCGTATTGTTCATGAGATCATATCCGAACTAGCCCGACTTTTGCCAGTCAACCGGGACAGGTTTCTCCAATTGTTGGAACGAGTTGAGGAACCAAGCCGACCTTTCATTCCACTTTCTTTTGGACCGTATTCAAGCGTTACGTGTCAAGATTGGGATGCCCTGTTTCCCACTGCCCCAGATGACTTCATTACCTGGCAGCCCACGGAGCAACAACTGAAGATGTATGCTGACCCAGAGCTGTTTCCCAAGGGAGGCAAAACCACGTTTGCTGAGCTTCGATTTCCCAATCATGATGAGAAACAGCCAACCTTTTTGGCAATGTATGGCCGTCAGCACACCATCGATCCATCTCACTTGCGAGACACTGGACTTCTTGGTTTTTTCATGTATGAAGGTAGGCACATCAGATGGTTCAAACCTGCTGAGATCAACCTTTTGCATGTCCAGCACCACACCGTTTCTCATCCGAAACCAGCGTCACATGCTTGGCACAGCGTTGGCAACATGATTGCACCTGCCCATGCCATCCTGGCACTTTGCCAATGGATGCAACATTCCATGGAGGGGTTCACACAACAACAGTTTTCCACTGTCATTCACAATTTGCTTGAGGGGCGTGTTCGTGCTTCCACTGCACATGTTGCCGAAGATGCACACAACTGGTATGTAGGAACACCTCAAGGCATTCATGTGTTGCAGCAACGACAGTTCATTGTGAGTGCAGCTTTGGGAGATTCATTGCAACCAACTTGGCCCACCAAAGCATTCGTTGATCCATCGCAAGGAGTGTGCCTCTTTGTCCCGCAGGTAGCAAGTGACATCCCGGCTGAACCCAGTGTTCCGCCAACTCAGTATGATGAAGTCACAGCCACACTTCCCATGGACCGCCACGCCTCTGCACCAGAGGAATGTGAAGCAGCAGCTTCTGCGAATCAGCACCCACTACATTCTGATGACTTGACAGCATCCGACCACCGTTTTCATGAAATTCAGGTTTTCTACCCTCAAGGATGTGTGTTTACCATTCTGGTCCACGATTCGCTTGCATGGCAGGACTTGTTTGAACTTTGGGAAGTTGAAATGACAGTCATGACACGCCACATGCAGCCTTTGTCGCAAGATGCACCGATTTCATCAGCAGTGTTGATGCCACCTGAGAACGTTGACATGCTTCTCTCGCTGCATGCACCGTATCCAACCCAGGCTGTTATGATGTGTACCGTTGGCCCCAAAACCTTTGTGATCCCGATGCATTCGCACCTTGCAGACATTTTACTTTTGCACCCACTGTTCACCGAAGATTTGCAAGATTCTATGGGTACACAGTCCTTTGATGTTGCATCCCATACCAGGATCACACAGCCGCATGCGTTCATTCAGGTGTACTTCATTGACAGATTTCTTCAAGCCATGACACAGGTTCAACTGGAATCCATTGTGCCCATTGCCACCGATGACCTTGTTGTTTCCATGAAAGGTCCTTTGCAAGCTCTTGAACACGTGATCACCTTTTGGCACATTGCTCTGACGATGGATTGGTTTCACCTCATCTTTGGCCTGAAGCACAACATTTTCCCTACGCCAGCACACCTCTTTCGTGAGATGATCGTTCAAAGGTTGTTGAAGGTGGCCTTTCTCTCCCAGGACCAACCGAATGAACAGCTGCTCTTGTCCATTAAATACATGAAGAAAGTCATTGCACAGATCCATGTGCCACCTGCTGCCACCCTTGCACCACTTTACCATGCAGCCACTCATGCCATTTCCCTCTTGTGTTTTGGTTCCACGCCGTCATTTGTGATCACAGGGAAACGTTGGTCCCATGTTGCGACCTTTCAAGATGCACTTGACCATTTGCGCACACGGGATGCGCATTTGAAATTGGTTTTGTTCCATCCCATGGCGGGGGGAGTCGCATTTTCCCATTCAGAACACCAGAAGCAACTTTTGGATGGATTGGGCAGTCTTTTTGCAGCAGCAGGAGTTCCGCCAATTGCCATCAATCCCAAGGTTACCGCGTTACTTAAACAAATTGGTGTTCAGCGAGCAGAACATCTTTTGTTTTTGGAGACCGACAAACCGGCAAAATTCCATGAGCTTTGTGAATTGTGTTCCATTCCCCTCCCGAAGAAAGATGCAGCGCCTACCATGACTCGCACCAAGCAACCCAGGACCGATCCCAAACCAAAGCCAGTGCAATCATCCAGAGTTGACACCAGCCAGTTCAGGTTAGCTCCAGGTTATGTCCTCCTGGCCAACGGTGCACCTGCACCTATCCAGGAAGTTTTCACGCCGTATCAAGCGGGGGTTGCCCTGGTCAATGCATCGGATGTTGAGCATTGGTTTGCCTCCAAACCGGTCATGCCAGACGAATTGGGGATGATCATCATTGGTCATGTTCCAAGTGAATTTGCCCAGCACATGAAGCAGATTACGGTTCCTGCCACGAACTCGCAGGGTCAATCAGTACTTCTTGCTGGTCGCCTGCATCAACTGGGTGAAAAGCAACTGACCCTCATCAGTGCAGATGCTTCACCAGTCGAGACACGTCAAACCACCATTTGTGCAATCACAGTTTGGCGGGATGAATTTTCCGACTCTGCATGGGCCGACCTCAGCAAGGCTCCGGTCAGGTATATCAAGAACATGCTTCGCACTGAGGCACTGGATCAGTACTTGGGTGTCCCATGGGGGCGTACGTGGAGGAAGGGCAAACAACCTTCCAATCCGGAGGCAGCTACTTCGATGCAATTCCACATCGATGTCCCCACCACAAACCTTTCTCAACTCTTGAAATCGAGTGGATGGAACCGCATTTACATCACCCCGAAAGATGCTGAAAGTGGCCGACCTTCTCCAGCCTGGAGAATTCTCTGGTGTGATGGCACGAAGGAAGAGCTCATGCCAAAAGTGATGCATCTCCCAGGGATGGCAGGTTACATCCGGGGATTGAAGAGTCACGGCCTCCGAGTGGAGCAGTCAGCATTTGACAGCCTCTGGAAGCTGATCCATCCCGATGTGGAACCACCCAAACCACCGCCCAAGGGTGACATGGTTAAGATCACCCCGTTGCCGCATGGACTGGATCGAGACATTCTTCAACGGTGGGCCCAGACGCAGGATTGGGAATGCTGGCCGGTGAAGCAACTAGGCCCACGTACCTGGTTGCTGATTTCGTTGAAACCTCTCCCACCAAGAATCATGACCTTCAACGGCACGCCCCTCATCATCAAGCCAGTCGTTCCACATCAGACTTCGACACGTACTGGAGTTGTAGCTGGCCCTAAGGCCCGCGCCAATGGTGATGCCAACCGCCCAGTGGGAAAGACTGACTTTGCGGACTCGTGGCATGGTGTGCGATCTAGCACCCCATCAACAATGTCTCAATCATCCGGAAGCACGGTAGGACCTACTACCCAACTGATCCAACATCAAGACGCCAAGATTGCTGCCCTTGAGCAAGCCATGGGACAACTTCGTCAAGACGTTACCCAGGCCACCGCGGGACAAGACCAGCGGCTTCAGACGGTTGAGAAACAAATCCAGGATAATCATCACCAAACCAATCAAGTGTTACATGCTTTGAAGCAGGATTTCCAGCAGACCCTCACAGCCGCCATGCAACAACAGGATTCGAAGCTCACATCGCACATGGCAGAGCTGCGTAGTCTTTTTGTCCGTGGCTCCAAACGTGCCGCGGCTGACAAAAAAGCAGCAGGAGCCGACTCAGACATGGAGAGCGACACTTGACCATTTGTGCAGCTGTTGTGCCATCTGACTTCGCTCAGGTGGAAAATCCTTTTTTGTTTCTCAGCTAAGCTTGGGACAACTGCAACCAATTATTTAAGGTCACGCATAAGGATCCTTATGCGTGCCCTTTACAGCTTTGAGCTTGTTCACTTGCCAGTTCAGCAATGTCAGTGTTTCTGCCCGGGAAATTTTTTAAGTGGCCATCTGTCCTCTCCAGATGCTTCAGGGGGAGTGTTCTTGAGATTTTTGTTTCTAGACCGATGGCAACAGTTCCTTTTTGCAATGGTACATTTTATCGCCAGCTTGTCCTTGATCACAACAACTCACTCCCCTGCAGATGCGTCATTCCTGCGGGTCGGTGGGCTATACATAGATAATCCCAGTGATTGTGGCTATGTTTCAGATGAGGTTTTCCTGACCCTAGCACCACCGAGTCATGTTCACCCAGTGGTTCAGGACTTAGCAGCAGGCTTTGATGCACCTAAAACCAACCTTTTTTCATGTCGCCCATATGCTGTGTGCATATGTGATTGTGAGCCTTCTGTTCGTCGTCCCATTCACCACTTTGCCAACCAACGCATTGGCGAAGCTGCACATCCAGGTCCAGATCACCAGGTCCAAGAAAATGTTACCATGATGATTGCCAACCCAACATCGTTGTACTCCAAGGCAGCCCAGCTAGTACAGCTCCCGGCTGACATCCTAGCATTCTCTGAGAATAGTGCCACCAAGAAAGTTCAACTTGCTTTGACACATGTTTTCCGTCAGCATGGGTTTCATTCCAGTTGGTCCGTTCCGGTGCGAGCTCATGGAGCTCTTTTGCAAGAACAGGGTGCCGTGCGTGGCCAGGCCACGGGCGTTTCAGTTCATGCCAAATTCCCTCTCAGACAATCCTTGAATCGTTGTCATTCGTCGTTGGATCCCACAAGGCTTCATAGCACTCTGATTCAACTTGGACACCAATGGATCCACTTGATTGTCGTGTATGGGTATCCCCAATGCCTACCAGCGGCCAAGGACCGCAATGAAGCACTTTTCACAGAAGCAGTTCAGTGGATTCACCAGTATCGTTTGCCTGCAGTTTTGATGGGTGATTTTAACATGCCGGTTGCAGCCTCACCAGCGCTGCAACAGTTGCTGCACCTCGGCTTCTGCACTACGGAGGCCAAGTACCAACACTGGTGACCCTGGTCATGTCGGTCAAGTGTGACCATGATCATGTCGGTCAAGTTTGGGACCATGATCATTCACAAACTAGCCATAACCACCGTCACAAACCAGGATTTAATCTGAAGGGTTGTTAGTCGCCTTCATAATTTGAAGGGCTTCTTTCTTACAATATGGGTACCCCCTAGTCATCCAATAGGAACCATGGATAGTAAGGGACCAACCATAGCAGCTTGGGGGGTCCCCGTCATGGCTTAAGAAACCACCACGGTTAATAACCTATTTATCAATGATTGAACCCCCTTGGGGTAGCTACTAACTTTGGTTAGTGACCACCAATATTTTGTGGTTAGTATCTAAACATTTTTTGGGGTCAGCTACTAATGGTCTAAAATAGTGGTCACCATGGTAGCTACTAATCATTTTTTTGGGTTCCCTATTTTAAAAGACCGCCAATTCACCATCGCTGGCGACGAATTCGCCCAACCTTTCACCATCGCTGATTCATCACCGTGATTCACCCGCCAGGATCACCGTTAATGGTTCTTAGAAGCATCAACCGTTACTGACATGGCTGGTGAATCACGTAACGGTTAATGATTATTTTTGATGATTGATTTAAAATGGTCAATGATCGGTGGTTGATTAAAATGATTTATCAATAGATCAATCAATGTAATCGAAGCATGAAACGTTACTGGAATAGGTATTAGTCAGTATCACCACGCATGATTGATAGCGATATGATTATGTGATATAAGCATTGCTACCACATGATACTGATTATCGAGCTATTTTGAAATCCCTGTACCATTATAATCAATCAGTATCAGCAATATTGACCACTAGTAATCATCATCATTAAGCAGCATTAACCATTCTAAATCACCATCATGGCCACTATGCTAATCATTAACTCTGTTCTATTATTAACCAGCATTCACCATCATCAACCTTCATTAGCCATTATTCACCATCATTAACCAGGACAGTCATGATTATTGACTACTATGATCATGATGACTATTCACTATTACAAACCATGAGTTTTAATCACTACTATCAACCAGGAGTTTCACTCACTTATCACTCCATATTTTGAATCACTATCATCAAACTCTCATTCATCACGAGTTAAAAACCATCGTTTCGGCTCAAAAAACACACTAACGGTCTAAGAATCACCCTATTTCAACACTATTTTTTGAATGATTCTAATTTACAAATCATCGTTTTTGAATGACTTATCTTTACAAACCATTTATAAACCATAGTTTTGATCATGATCCTTCACCACCTTAGCACATGAAACCAGCTCCCATAAGCCACCGGGAAGCCGGACCGTTACCGTGGACCCCCGGTCCGACTCGTGGGCTCCACCCAGGTGGCCCGAGAGCTGGAGGAACAGGAGGCCGAGGTGCGGCGCGTGAGTTGTGAACCGCTGATCGGTGTGCGAGGAATCAGGAGACCAGGAATCGGTAAAAAATAATGACTAATGACTACTATAATTAGTAGTAATAGTAGTAAATACTATCGGTATTAATAGAATGATTAAAAATATAATATAATACAATACTAGTACTATTCCTGGCAATATCATGTAATACTAGTACTAGTATTAATCGGTAATGTGCGATTCCTGGTAATATAATACTAGTACTATTACCATTAGTAATGATATAATATCACCATTATTACTATTATTATGATAATATTTTTTAGTAATAGTTATTTTAGTAATATAATATTTATAGTAGTTAATAGTTATATTAGTGATAATTAGTGATAATTAGTAAATATTAGGATAGTGATATTCTGATATTAGGATACTGGTAATATTAGTAATAGTAACAAGTTGGATTAGTTGGATTCATATATCAGATATAGTATATTAGTTCTTGGTTTTCCAGTATTGTTCCAAGTATAGGAGTAGTCAGTTTTAGTATGAGCAATAGCAACAGTATTTTCGAGTATTTTGAGTAGTCAGTATTAGTAGTCAGTATACCAAATAGGAATAGCTACTGAGTACTAATCATCAAGTATTGATTAACTTAGATACTAATTACCTTAGATACTATTAATAGTATTTTCAGTAGTCAGCATTAATTCACTTAGCAATCATTGACTTTAATATCAAGTATATTTCTGTTTGTAAAGTTATATATAAAGATGAATTTAGTAATAATGATTGAATTTAGTTTAACCTCAATAATTGCTAATTCAATTTCATAGTTTATGAATCATTATAACTCACTAATCATATAATTCATTTTAGTGCTATTGGAAACTATCAATGCTGAACTAATAGGAAATAATACTATCATTGACTTAGCATAGTGAATGATAGTTTCATGAATTAATCTGAATTGAATAACATTTAGCAATAATATTCTGATAAGTCAGTATTGATACGAATTCATTTGCCATTACTAATTCACTAGCAATCATAGCTAGAGCTGATGATTAATGCGCTAATGAATAGAATGATGCTAATGTTAACCCATTGAATAACATTCATTCATCATAATGTTTTTATTTTAAAATAAATAACTCATTTAATGAATAGAATAACAATAATTCATGCACAGAAGAACAGTACTTCATTTATTATCATAGTTCCACAGAATCACTGTTAAATGTAAAACGCTGTTATCCATGGAACATGACTAGGATACCAAATACTAGGATACCAGTATTAGCAATATTTCAATAGCAACAATACCAGATTATTTGATAGCAATGAATATGACTAGGATACTAGGATCTGAAATAGCAATCAACATTGATACTAAATATCTCAACAGCATATACTAACATTCTACTATTATTCTAATATACTATTTAAATAGCTAATCTCTAATTGTTTGATATACTAGTATACTAACATTATACTATATTACTATATAAATGTATTTTTTACATATGAACTATTATGCTAATCTATGTATATAGATTATATACAATCAATACACTATATAGATATATAGCTGGATAACGTATATCAATATACTATATAGATATAGTAACTAAACATATCAATATACTCTATACATATACTAAATACTAACAGCTAATAATACTAACATATATTAGATATACTAATATATATATATATAATACTACTAACCGCTGGATCTATCTGTCCGGACGAAATGTGAGGAGCTGCTGGACTGCGTCAGCGACGGCGATGGTGAGCCCCTGGAGACCTTCGAGGCGCGCGGCTGTGCGGGGGCGGCCGTGTGGGGGCGCGGCGTGCGGGGGCGCCGGTGAGGCGGTTGAGGTGCGCCACGATGGTTGAGAGGTGGTGATGTGGACCTGCGCAGGGTGAGTTGAGTTGAGTTGGTTGAGTTGGTTGAGTTGGTGAAGGATTTTTTTTGAAGTTGTTGGTAGATTTGGTTGGGTTGGTGGTGAATCAGTTGCTTTTACTTGCTGGTGGTTGATGAGAATGGTTGATGGTTAGGTGCTTGAGTTGATAGTGGTTGATTTGGTTGAGTTGAAACATGGTCAGTTCAATGCCTGATAAATGTTGATCATGAGGAACAGTACGACAATGATCAATAAGGGGGATAGTAAACACTAGCTGGTCTACACCACAATTACCTGCTGCAGAAGCAATATTCTTGCTGATGAAACATTGATGGGGGAAGTAAATCCACTTGGTTCATGGTGATGGTAATTAAATAATTGATACAATGATTGGCTATTTGGGAATCAAGGAGCTCATATATCGCAGTACTAACAACCTTGGAGCTCAAGCAACAGATGTTGACTCGGGCGCTGCCATTTCGCCATACATTGGCGGACCTCACTTGAGCTGCAAGAATCGAGAACGACAATGCATATGTCATCTAAGTATCATAGTCAAACTATGTACTACCTTAGGTAGTTTGATTTGGATCACCACCATCACTACCACCACCAGCATCTTCATCATCGTCGTCGTCGTCATCATCATCATCATCATCATCATCATCAACAACCATTATGTTCCCTAGTAGTGTTGTTGTTTAATCCCTAGTATCCCTAGTATTCCCTTGTATTGTTGCTTAATCATACCCCATAATGAGCCATGAAGTCTGAACCATTGGTCACCGCTCAGGAGCCTCTGAGGATGGACGACAGCTTCCCATGCACCATCTTTATCGCGGGAGTTCCCAAGGCACGGAACGGAACGCGCACGCAAAATTCTTCGCTGTTTCGGTCCGTCTTCTGGGAGTAGGTAGCAGGAAGTAGCAGGAGTAGTGGTAGTAGCTGTGGGTTTGTTCTTGGATTCTTTCTGATTACTGGTGATTTTGTTTCTACTTGTTTCTACTTGTTTCTCGTTGTTGCTGCTCGTTTCTGCTCGTTTCTGCTCGTTGCCGCTGGTTGCCGCTGGTTGCTGCTGGTTGCTGCTGGTTGCGTGCGAACTGTTGGAGTGGCGCACTGTTTTTCGCCACGACTTGTTCTGCGCCAGGTGCCCAAAGAGAAGTACGACCGGCTGATGAACGTCCTCTCGAAGCTCATCAACAAGTGACCGGATCGCCGGACCTGGGAGGTGATACGAAGGGCGAAGCTACTGACAGCGGTTACCCGTTGGGACTAGCTGTTAACAAGGCTCAACAACGGAGGGTTCAGAACCCTAACTGTGATCAACTGTTAAGAGGGTTTATTCTTGGGAAATCCAGCTGTTACAGAAGGAAGCTTTTTTGTCGGGTACCCGCAGAAGCAAACAGCAGAAACATTGGTAATTCTCTCTTCATTAGGAATGAGGAAACGATATTGAGGGCGTTGTGATTCACAGCGATTTCACAATCCAGTCATCACTACCACAACGACTTGCTAAACCATCATGGTCCCGTAGCCCAGACAAACATCATGGCAATGGTGACCAAAAACATGGCGTAAGCTACTGGAAGAACTCGCAAAAGTGCCGCAAAGACTTGACCAAAAGCACGGAGAATCGCTCAGGCAATCGCTGCACATCCAGTTGCGCCGGGAGACTTTGATCAGTGATTTGGTGGTTTCTTAAGTCATAAGGGTACCCCGAAATCATCCACTCTTACCAATTGATAGTTATAAATTATGAAGCAACCGTTATAGTTGGTATATGCATAGCCCCTATGATTGCTTATTATCCCCTTCTTAATAACCATGGTAAATCATCAATAAACCAACCATAGGTTTGGGGTACCCCAATGGCTTGAGAAACCACCCATTTGGCCAAAGCACGACGCGCAGGTATGGAGAGAACGAGAAAGACATGCCCTACAACCCCGAGGGAACGGAAACCGAGGCAGATGGTACGTGGTACGGGGGTGACGAAGCAAGAAATTCACCCCAACGAATGAACCATGTTTCATTGGATTACCCCGCAGAATTAATGAATCATTCATGCTTTGATTCACCAAGATGAATTCGAACTAAACCAACCATTGCTATCATTGATCGCCATTCATCTCCATTGATCACCCTGACCCGTTGTCCATGGCCATGGTGTGAGCGCCTCCACGGTGCGGTCACCACGGTGCGGTCACCACGGTGCGGTCACCACGGTGCCGTGCCACTGGGGCTGGGGCCGCCAGGGCTGCGTGGTGGTGACGTTCCAGAGCCCCGACGAAGCTGCGAAGGCCGTGCAGGCGCTGGATGGGATGTCCTTAGACAAGAAACACACGACGCGCGACCAACGATGGGCGGATCCCGATGCCTGGGTGGATGCCTGGGGTGGATGGGTCTAGGGGCTGCTGGGAGATGGTGATGGTGATGGGATGTGGTGATGCTGAATTAGATGTAGACATGTCCATGGGAGATGGTGATGCTGAATTGGATCACTGGACATGTTAGATCATGTTAGTAAGCGTGATGCTATCCAGTGGTGGAAGAAGAATGCGAGCAAAGGCGGGGAGGTGGTTCACGGGGTTGACTGCTCTCTGTTGTGGTGTCCACCGACTTCCCAGGTTGTGAACTAGCAAGCAGTGATCCGAGATCCCAGACGCACAGAATCATGATGGAGAGTTGGCCAAGCACCATCGAACATCACCAACAAGCATCAACCATCACCATCACCATCATCATCATCATCATCATCATCATCATCATCATCATC
>VSDK01027683.1:8252-30257 GCA_009767595.1 Symbiodinium kawagutii | reverse complement strand
ATCATCATCATCATCATCATCATCATCATCATCATCATCATCGTCATCGTCATCGTCATCGTCATCGTCATCGTCATCGTCATCGTCATCGTCATCGTCATCGTCATCATCATCATCATCATCATCATCATCATCATCATCATCATCATCATCATCATCACCATTAACCACCTCACATTCCCAGACCTTCATCCCAGGGTGCTGCTGGCGGCAACGTGACAACAGGGCCATCAGCTGAGGTTCAAAGTGGTGAAGTTGGATGACTTCAACAAGATCACCAGCAGATCAGACGAAGCTTGCCATGATGAGAGCCAACCAACCAACTCACCAACCAACTCACCAACCAACTCACCAACCATGCAATAAATGTGGAGATCAAGCATGTCTCATCCCAATTCCTGAGCAACAATGTGCGCAACGATAGCTTCAAACAATCCTCACGTTGCATCCTGTTGCACCCAGAAACAGGTGCATCTAACAGCCATGGCTGTTTTCAAACCGCGAAACCTTCCCCTCACCAGCCTTCACCGCCGCCCCGTCCCGTGTCCCGTTACGGTGTCCCGTTGTGGTGGGTTCGCAACGGTGGGTTCCCGTCACGTCCCAACACGGTGGCCCCGTCGCGCCCCCGTGGCGGCACGACCGAGGAGTTCCGTCCGCAGCGCAACCTGGCGACGTATTCGCGCAGCGACTTCCGCAGTTGGCTCAGCGACAAAAAGTGCCGCGAGCAGCGCCTCGGCGGAGCAGCAGCGACGTGCCGTGCGGGGGTTGCAACGGTGCCACGGTTCACACCTGGTGAGACGACTGGTGTGGGGGAGGAACCTGGTGGTGTTGGTGATGAAGGTGGTTGGATTCTGATTTTTTGGAAGGTGTAAGGGGGTTGAAGGTGAATGATTGGTGGAACAGGGATGGCTAGTGCTGGCTGGTGGTTGATGCTGAAAGTTGGTTTTTGTTGCTAGGAATTTACGAGCGAAAGGTACGTAAGCCAGGGATGAAGCAGTCCTCATAGTTGTGCGACCGGCTGCTTGTGAAGCCTTTACAGCTGCAATAGTGACTTTAAGCATGGCCAGGGACAAACCCATAGACATACAGAGTGGTACCCCCTTGTTCTAAGTTGGTATAGGTAATCTGTTCTAATTGCTACTTATCCTACTTATCAACTAAGTTAATTAACTGGGGGGTACCACTCTGTAGTTGTATCCCCACTCATAGTAGTTGTTTAACCGTTATTGTTGGGGATTCTCCCCTATTATTATTCACCATCAACCATACTTAGCCATGGTTTCGTAGGTCGATATAGAGGTTGTATCACCAATGAATGCTTTGACTCTCGTGAGTGGTTATGTACCCCGGATCAATGCTTTCCCATGGTACACATAGTATAAATATAAGGAACATATATAGCTGTGTATCAGATATGTGTGGAGATATAGCTGCGTATCAAATACTATATGATATGTATAATCTACCATTTACGGTATCAAAAGTAATATATGGCATTTAGAGGATGATGCAAAAGTAGACATAATCTACTATATAATCATATTTTGAATGACAAAAAAAACAAGATATACTTACTATGATGATATGTATCAAAAGTATACCAAAACGACCCATCCTCCCCATGATGAATCACGTGGCGTAGGGAGCCGTGGCGTAGCCATCGGTACTCGGCTGAAATCGAGGTTTCTCCTGCGATATCAAAATGAAACCGAGCCTTGGTCGACCACGACTGCCCAGTGGCGATGGCTTAAGGGAGACCCGGACCAGGACCCCCCAGTAGTGGTTTATGGTTCATAAATGTTAATGACAAGCTTATGATAAGCTTGGTGATGGTTCATGATTGTTAATGTTGATCATTTTTGTGAAGGTTCATACTTAGGATTGATACTTGGGTTGATAATGCTTCATTGTTGACGTAGGACTTGAATTGAACTTGTTGGTGCGAGGGCAGTCAGAACAGCTGCTTTCCAAGCTCGGCCTTGTTGATTCAAAGTAGCCAGATGATTCAAAAATGCATATATGTGTATAATTTTCATTTTTATATACATAAACATGCACACATACAGGCATATGATAACATAGATAGATACAAGCATAGATGACAGATATACACGTACGCATACACACAATATATATGTGTATATGTATACGCGTCAGGACATACACAAGATCACCAACTGCCTTTCGACCATAAAAGTTTCACGGTGCAATGGTAGCCTCCCCCAGTGGTCCGAAACCCGAGCGACCCTGCAGAGAATTGTTCGGCGCGTTTCCAATACCTGGTGCGTATGGCAACCATGAGTTGAAAATGGTGGAATTTCATTGGAAACTCATGGTTACGGCTATGGATCAAGGCTTGAACCAACAATAATGGGGATAGTAACCAACAATAACAGTGGGAAAACAATGGATAACATTAGGGGAACCAAGGGTACAGGGTTTTGACCCATAGCCATACTAGCCAACCATGAGTTTAGTAACCATGAGTTGTATACAACTGATATACTGGCTATGTATAGCAACCAAGAGTTGTATAACAACTAATTTTTATCTTAGTTATGGTAATACCATAGCGGTTGTCTAATCAGCTGCGAGTTAGTTCGTGATTAACCATGGGCATAGCAACCATTCACAAGATTACGATGATCAATTAACCGCTATGGTCAATAACTGAACAACTGATGGAAATCATCAATTATAGAATTTTGTTTTCAAATCCGGAATCACGCTTGCTTATTGATCATTTAATGTGGTTATAAATTTTGCGGTCCGTGGCTGAAACAAGCTGAACCATTCACCTGATCGCAGCTCAGGAAATCTATTGGCACGACACCACCATTGGCAGCAGACTCAGTGAACGCCGCCCCTTGTGTTGGCAGCAGGGCCTCATAGCGTGACAGCTCGTTTTCGCGAGCTTTTCAACCCATGGCTGGTAGGTGAGGCCAGGAGCCCGGGGTGCCCTAGACCTTTAAAATGGGGAGCCGGGCGAGGAGCGGCACACAGAGTGCCCGTTCAACCACCAAATGCTTGTTATCATTATAGACCCAACAATTCATTCAACGATTTTTTCCACCTGGCATTCCGCGTTCCTGGGTTCATTGGGGAGGGGGGTGGCTGGGTGCTGTTGATCGGCCATCATATGCCATCATGATTGATCAATTTGACCATTAGACAATCATGAATTCACCAGCATTTCACCATGAATTCACCTGGCTGTGGGTCAGTTCATCCTTTGTCCTCCTGGCGAATCATAATTAATCATTGATTTCCCTACTATTGTTGGGAAAGATCCTCCATGATGACTGCTTGACCCATGGCCGCCAGCCCTGAGATTTTCGTGGCGACCGAGGCGAGCCGGCCTTGTGCTATGGCGGCGAGCGAGAGAAGCGAACGGGAAAGCCTCTTGGGTCGATGACAACGTCCGTGGATCGGGCCGTGGAGCCAGGTGGTGGGAAGCGCCGTGCAGGGACGGCAGGGACCGTGAAGCCATGGTTAGGTGCACCCGGTCAGGGGGTTATAGCAGTTGTATATGATCATAACCATGGGGTTAGTTCACGGTAGTGATAAGCCCTAGGGTTAGTTCACCATGGTTAGTTGCACCCTATCAGGTCGCTGAAGCAACCACGAACTAATCCTGAACTGAACATGGTGAACATGTTCCCACTTATCCTGGCCCCCTATGGCAAATTTTGTTTCCTAAATGGCGAGCGAGCGGGTCTAGGCTTTAACCAACCAATGTCATTGGGGATCGTAACCAGAAAAAATATGGTTAATGGCTTAATGGCGGCAAATAGGTGTTTCTTGTGGTTGTTTTATTGATGGTTAACAATATGACTAATAATAGGGGATGTACCAGCTATAATGGTTGGTTTATTATTATGAATAACCAATATTGGATGATTTGGGAGTACCCCCTTTTGAAGAAATGATGGTGGCTTGATGCGTAGTGATGATGGTTTCATGATTGATCATGGTTAGTGAAGATGGTTGGCAACGGTTAGTATGATGGATAAGCAATGGTTGACGTGATTGTCAAACATGCTTAATGTTGGTAAAACATCTTAGTATGATGTTCAGGCGGGGTTTATATTATGCTTGAGAATGCTTGATCGTATTGGAAAACTGGCTGCAATGGTGGTTGATATGGGCCATCACTGCTGGATACTGCGGCCATCACTGATCGACACTGCTTGGCAATTGTGAATAGTAATGGGTGATGGTCAATCACCGGGTGACAAGGGCCACTGAGAATGATTAAGCAAGTAAATAATTTGGAGAGGTCACTAGCCAGCAAGAGGCAGCAACAAAATTGGGATTGCCAGACAATTGGTTAGAGCAAGGGGTATAGCTGATAACTAAGTTCGTGGTGCACTTTGAGCTGACTGAGATGGTCAGCTAAATACTGGCAAATTGCAGGCATGAAATGCATGAAACATAGCGATTCCCCTGCTGCGCATGCTGATACCATTGGCCAAACGTCATTCGCCGAAGTTTTCCAAGCATTGCCCTACTTAACCCTAGTAGTTTCCCTACTTCCTGTACTTCGAACCTAGTTATCTTCACCAACTGAGCTCCCTTGACGCAACTGGGGGCCCATGGGTGTGACCGCAGGGCTACCCGCAGCTGAGGATTTGGTGCGACTGGCAGGTGCAATGGTCGCCTCTGGGCCATTTCTTGGCCACGTTCCACAAGCAAGGCGCGGGGCTACGACGGTGGAAGCAACGACGGGCGGGTGCGAGGCAGCCGGGGCTCGTGCGCAAAAATCATGGCCTTGACTATGATTCAGAACCACTCTAGCATTCATTATTGTCATTGTCCACTATTCACCAATTATCAGTGTCATTCAACCATGATTTCATTATTCATTACTTGTTCAATCACAATTATCATTTTATGATTTCAATTATTCAACCATTATTATCAAACAAGTATTATCACCATGATTTATCATTATCATTCATTATTATCCAGCCATTATCACCATGATTGACCACCAGTATCATTGCTATCATTGCCGTTTACCACCATTCTCATTGTGGTTTCATTATCACTTTCCTATCAGTATCCATTATCAGTACTTATTCAACCATAACTTAACATCATTATTCATTACTACCATTGTTTCCTACCATGACCATCACTGTCACCATGACCACAGCTGCCAGGTGTAGCACTTTGGGCTGGGCCCGATTTCACTAAGAAGGCGCGAAGCCAAGGAACCCGCAGGAAGTGATGCCCATGATCAGCTTCGCTGGCAAGTTGACTTCTACCAACTTCATAAGTTGGTTGGGGCAGCAAGCAAGTTCACAAAATTTTGTCTGTGTTTTTGGGAGACTCCAGGTATCCACTGAAGCGCGATTCAATTTTGAGCCCTTGGGGCCTAGTTGCGCGACCGTGGTGAAAAAGGGGGTGAACTACCCCAAATCGAACCGCTGGGCCCACATTGTAATGACAAGAGTTACGCCACTGGTTTTTCAGCTTGTGATGCAACTGTGAGTTCAGTAGCTCAAAAAGGAGATGCACCTCAATATGTCTCATGGCTCGTTTCGTCAGCAAAATTCCAAGGTTTTTTGACCAAAACAGCTCAGCTATAAAGTATGTTGGATATTACTAAACTATTAGGTTTACCAAAATTGATTAGATATAGTATTAGGTTTACTGTACTTTACTAGTATTGATTTAGATGTGTATAGTTTAGAATACAGCTCTCGGAGGTTCCAAAACAGAAGCTCAACCACCTGGCCGCTGGGCCCGTGAAGAGCCCGACCCCACTGAACAGTGGTGTCTCAAGCAAATCAATTGGTGCTTTCTCAAGGACCGTCCAATAATGCTTAACCTATACTCACCAACCATAGCACAGTTGGTGCCCTACTTCAAGCGCTCGCCTCTGAGATCCGCTTCTCCCACGACGGCGTGAAGCATTTGGAGTTTTCGCCCACCGAGGAGCGGTGCCGTGGGGGTCACTGGGATGGGCCATGGCCATGGCACCACCACGGGGGGGGGGTCACTGGGACAGCGAGGGGTCCGAGCTCTCGTTGTGGACGCGCGCTTTCGTTGTGCGGGCAGTGGGAATAGCAGTGGAGGGGTCGTTGACCTGTTGGAAGTGGCCAGAAATCAGGTGAATTCTTGGAAGCTCTTGAGTCAACCAGGGATTACAGTATTCATGCATCACCAGTCATGGTTGAGTTTGGATGATTGTGGGTTGTGTTCACGAACAGTGGTTCTTTGGTTTGTTAATGACTGTATAATCAGTCGTGCTGCTTCGTTTAGGAGTTGACTCTTCTGGTGATGATTACGTGGAATATTTGATTCACAACGGTTAGCAAGCGGTTGTTGTTCAATCATTGAGGGATTGAACAAGAATGGCCAATGGCAATGGTTCATGATAGCAGATGTCAACCATCATCAACCATTACATTTCCCTGTTTTCGCTGGTTATTATCTTCTATTCGCCATTGTTTAACCATTCATCAACCCATCGACCTTTATCCATCAATCATGATGTTTCCCTTCGCTGGTCATCATCGCCAAAGAACCTATTGAAACAACCATTGAAACCATCAATCAATGTGTTACCAATGCTTCATGACTACTCACTATCATTAACCATTATTAACCATACTTAACTGGCGAATCTTTTACGCAACTTATAACGTTCCCCACCTTGTCGCCCAGCACTATCACCACGTTTCTTCGAAGGAGTATGCCTTGACTTGGAACGGCGCTGGTGCGTTGGAGAACGACCCGCAAGCGGCCGCCTGTCAGCAGATGTGGTGCGGTGCTTCACAATGGCACTAAGTAGTCATGAGGAAACATCACATGGTCAGCTTCACTTTTAAGTTAAGGATACCAATTTCATGATAGAAAGTAACTCGACAGAAGTTCAATGTACCAACACTAAGTGTTTTCGTTTAGGTATAGGAAGCTATGAAGCCACAAGAAACGAGCACCGCGACTGGACAGGCAAGAACTAAGATAGACTCCAGCGAGTTGTGTGTGCAACGAATTGCGGTAGCGGCCAGTAGATAGGCTCTAAACAGCGCATAACAATGAAAAGACTGTGTTGTTGATCTTCTCACAAGTGACACAACCAGTTCTTCGGTGTACCCACATATTTCAAAATAATTGGACATACGCGAAATGATCTTTTTTGCAGTGGTTATCAAGTTTCAAAGAACCGAACATGGTCCGATAAGTCAAACCACCCATGAGCTGCACCATGACTTACCATAGATCCATGGATGACTTACCATAGAGTGCAGCACTGACTCTTTGATCTATGATAAGTAATCCATGTCATCAACTCACTTCATATCAAGTTTCACACCAGGACTCTATGGTAAGTTATTCATTTCATCATATCAAGTGTCATCTATGTCATATCAACTCACTTCAACTCACCAGGATGCAACGTGAGATGTCACTCCTGGATGACTTACTATCAACTCCCCCGTGGCTGGATACCATCAGCGATAGCCTCAACCATCAACCATATACTCATCGCCCGGAGGAAACGTCCCAAAGTCGAAACGATGGTGAAAAATCATAATTTTCAACAGGGCAAAGCATCTATAAACGCTGGTTTTCTAGACATAAACCAAGTAAACCATGATTTTTCTACCGGTTTTTCATAGATAAACCAGGGTAACGGTGCTCAAAACCACTATTTTTCCATAGGTAAAACAGCCATTTCTACGGTGGATCGCTTCCAGACACGGGCTTGGCATATGTCCCAGGTGCGAATCCACCGGGTTTTGACGGGCGAGTGCGTGCACAAGTGCCGAACGCCTACGGTGGGGCCTGGATCGGGGGGGTTGTTCGGTTTTTGCGGTGGATTTTTTTGGGCAAAACTCCAGTGGTGGTTTCGTGGATTTTTTTGGGATTGTTTCGGATTTTTTGGAATAAATCATGGTTCAAAACTAGAGTAACTGCTAGGCAAATGGTAGATAGAACTTGTGTGTTTCCCATTCTCTGTAACAGTGACCACACGAAAAACACAAAATGGTGCACGCCAGATTTTGCTATTTTTGGGGTTAGGTGTTTCATATGCGCGCGCCCCTTTTTGTCTCTGCTTCTGCTCCCAATCATCATCAGCGTGAGCCTGGCAAGTGTCAGGCATTTGAAGCATTGAAACATAATAAGTTTCAAGTGTGATCCAGTGTCAAATGCAAACCTCCAGCGCAAAAGTTTTTTCCCTGTCTCCAAGCCCAGGAATGTGTTCCCGAAGCATTGCGGACAATGCAAGCTTTCTGGGATCCTTCACTTGAGAAATGATGCTAAAAAACCTCAGTTTTCCCCATGCCAAGTGAGCCAACGTGACTCAAATGGCTGTCATGGTTCAATAGTGGTTCTCACTTGAATTTTATCCAAAAAAGCAATAATGATCCATGGGTTACAGAAAAAAATATAGGCTGGGCACATAAAGAAAACCTTGCCATGTAGTAGCTATGTAAGAGTGCATTAGTGAATGGAAAGATGCAATGGGACAATGATCAATGATTCAATGGGAATGAAAGATCTTACTAGAGGTTGCTTGTTTGATGGTCCAAGTAAAGTAAGTAGTGAACAGTGGTGAATAGTGAACCATATGAAATTTAGACATGTTTTGACGCAATATAATTGCAACTAGTGGAATGTTGCTACGGACTCTGCGCCAAAGATAAGTGGACAAAATGGACATGTGAACACATGTTGCGGTAGCAAGAACTATGCCATATAAGCCTGAGTCTTACGCGTGGGCTACTGCTATGGGCCATGGGCCATGGGCCATAATCTTTTCACTGCCAAATGTCAATGGCCAGGGGCAAGCCCCAGGCACACAGCCAATAATTGGTAATTCAATAATTTCAATACCCACCAATAAATAGCCAGCCAATCATCAAGAAAATTTTCTGAACACCAATCCTAGCCATGGAAAATACCCAATAGGCAATCATTATTATTGTCCTGGAATTGCCCCCATTCAGTTTTGCACCCTGAAGAAATCACACATGAACATGGGAATTGACCAGGAAAAACATTGTCTAGATAGCGCAACATCACTGGAGAAAACTTACTGTGTGCCTGCTGCAAAATTTGCCATCGTAGGCTGCAGGCCGGCCAGCGCTAAACTTGTGATGCTTGGACCGTTGGACCGTGTGAACGCGCACACTTGACTTCCACTTGACCACATCAATATCTTGTCTGAATAAAACTACTTGACAAAAAATCATCTGGCTCAAGCACTAGACTGCTCACATGACTCGACGTGCGATGGCACCAGACTGCCACCTGGATCTGGCCCAAACTGTACCACTTGCACTGGACTTGCTGACCTGGCTGCACCCAAGAACCAAGGCTGCCTCACACGGATGCTTCCTCTGCCAGCCAGGACATCAAAGGCTTGGGGACTGTCACTTCATTGCCCTCAAGCCCTATGCGATACCTTGGCATCTGCCCCAATGAATCTTTAGTTGCCAACTGCAAAAAGATCTAAGACTTGAGGTTGCTTGCCTGGTTTTTGGGGGCTATCTATCTATCTATAACATGGAGCAAACTGCTTGAATGAAAGCAATCGGATGCACCGCATGTTCCTTCAAAATGAGGTGGGGAACCGTCTGGTCACGGGAACTTCGCCACTTAATATAAATATTTTGAAATTGTGTAATTGACACAGGCTCTGCGCCCAAAAATGCCGCCATACTGCTGAGTGACACATCGTGACATACCCGACCGCAAAATGCTGCAGTTACATCAGGGCGAACAACACTGGACATTGTCACGAGGTCATCCACTAGACTCTCCTTCATGTCTTCGATACAGCACACAAGTGCGCGAGGGGCAGCGCTGACAAGATCCACCCCTGAAGAGGCTTTGAATTGTCACAGCTGAACATGTGTTCAAGGTGCTTGAACTTGTGTTCATGGCTGCCAAGGTTCTCTGAAGAAGCCCCCAAAGCCTGCTCCAACTGGAGCCACTTGCGGCCCTGAGCAAACATGACCTGTAGCGCATGGTGGAAGGCGCTCAAAATATTAATTGCGCGCGCAGCAAATATTGTATAATTCGTATTAAACTAAATGATTACAATTTTATTTGATGTTGCTTAAACTGATTCAAATACTGATTTAAACCAGCCCAGACATCAGCCATGATTGATTGGGCCAATCAATCACCACCAAAATTATGATCATCAACAATCATCCGAAAGCTTAAAACATTTTACTCCCTGAAAGGCTCAAACACAAACGAGGTGCATCCAAAGAGTCAACAAAGGAATCTGAACCAGAGCACAAGGTCCCAATCTTGAATCGCTTGGTCTTGGAATCACGAAAAATGTTTTCAAGTTGTTCTTGCACTCCTCTGGCATTGCGTTCAACACTGACAGTACATAGCTTCCAAGTGCTTCTTCTACAACAATTTGTGGCTCTGATGGGATGGTGTCCATGTTGTCGGAATCACTGGAGGCTTTTCCCTCAGTCAAAAAGTCAGCACAGAAAGCGCTGGCCACTGGAGAGTAGTTCACCTTAGGCTGGAAAAGGCTTGGCTAAAGGACTGGGGCAGGGTAATGGTATCCATGGACTGGTAGACTGTGGCATAAGCTCTTTTTTTCTTGGTTTGCAACTTGTTTTTGAGAAATGTCAAATGTCCAATGTCTGACCTGGAGAAGCAATGCAAACAAAACATGCTTTGGCGGTTACACAGTCACACTATGTACAAGCTGTTTTATAGGTGATAATCATGGCTGTATAGTCCAGCCCCATATGGCCTCATGGGCTTAAATTTGGGTCAAACTCTTTGTTGCTGCGTGCCTTTCAAAAAGGTACAGAATGCTAGCTTTTCAATGCATGGAGACCTAGTGCTGCCCATGACCCAAACCACCAAATTTGTCACAAGACAAGGGGCATTGTCCATCAAATCCTCTTTCTCAGCCATCCCTGGGTGCTGCTGGAATCCTATGGTGCCCTGGCCTCCCACTTGAAGCTTCACTTGAGAACTCTGGGCGGCGGCTGAAATCTGGGCAGAGCCTGGCTAAAGGAAACCCTTTTAAAAAGGTGGATTTTACCATTTTTGCCTTGAAGCTTCACTTGAGAACTCTGGGCGGTGGCTGAAATCTGGGCAGACTCTGGCTAAAGGAAACCCTTTTAAAAAGGTGGATTTTACCATTTTTGCCTTTAACCGGGAAAAAAACACAAAAAAACCTGTAACAGGAGCACGGGAAAATGGAAAAAAAACACAAAATGGCGCACGAGAAAACGAAAAAAAAAGCACGAGATGGTGCACGAGAAAACGGAAAAAAAGCACAAAATGGTGCACGAGAAAACGAGAAAAAAAGCACAAAATGGTGCACGAGAAAACGAGAAAAAAAGCACGAGATGGTGCACGAGAAAACGAGAAAAAAAGCACGAGATGGTGCACGAGGTGACCGTGGAACACCAAATTGGTGCACGAGAAAATGAGAAAAAAAGCACAAAATGGTGCACGAGAAAACGAGAAAAAAAGCACGAGATGGTGCACGAGGTGACCGTGGAACACCAAATTGGTGCACGAGAAAATGGAAAAAAAGCACAAAATGTTGCACGAGAAAAGGATGGTACAGCACCAAATGGTGCACGAGGTGCCCGTGGAAGAATGATCTACTGAGTTTGTTTTTTTCTGTTGATTTTTGTTTTTTTTTTTTTTGGTGCTATTTTTTGTGCTTTTTTTAAAAGGCCGAATAAAGACCAGAGCACAAATTTTTGAAAAAAACACAAAAAAAAGCACAAAACGTTGCACGATGGACTTAAAGCTTTTTTAGTTTTGTTTGCTCTCAAAGTCGGGGTGTGCAAAGGAGTGGAGTCTGAGAGCGCGTAAGACAAAATATCTTAAACATTGGTGTAGGCAGTGTAGGATGTAAAGTACAAGGAAGCAAAAAAAGCACGAGATGGTGCGCGAGAAAATGGAAAAAAAAGCACGAGATGGCGCACGAGAAAACGAGAAAAAAAGCACGAGATGGTGCACGAGAAAACGGAAAAAAAAGCACAAAATGGTGCACGAGAAAACGAGGAAAAAAGCACGAGATGGTGCACGAGGTGACCGTGGAACACCAAATTGGTGCACAAGAAAAGAAAAAAACAAAATGGTGGTTTGGCGTGTGGAAGCAAATGTTTTTGCTAAGGAGCAATGAAGAAATAGTTTTAAAATTATGACCAGTATGCATGAAAACATTTCATAAAGACACATTGGTTGCAAAAACATAGTCGAAAATTTGCTGGGAACACAATGTCATCAATGGCTGGACTTTGTTGTTGGGAAGATTGGAAAATTAAGATGCGTGATTTGGCATGACCTTGAGCAAACATATGATAAAGTGAAAAACATGTTGCCAACATCAAGTCAAAGATTGGTTGGAGCTGGGCTTCCATCACTGCTGTGGGTATAACATAGGAATCCTATGAGCCCATGAATAAAACAATAAAAATATATAAAATGTTATGAGTGTGATATTTTGCTAGCTGAAATCATGTGAACTTCGGGGCCCGAAATGGGGTTTCGGGGCCCGAATTTCGGAATTTCGGGGCCCGAAATGAGGTTTCGGGGCCCGAATGGGGATCGGAAAGGTTAGAAAATTTAAAAATAATGATATTGTCAAGATGAACAAAGGTAGAATGTCTAACTCCCTAGTATTGCTATAAATTTATCACAATAGGACTAGTCTGAATTTTACTAGCCATAATCATTTGAATTTCGGGGCCCGAAATGAGGTTTCGGGGCCCGAATTTCGGAATTTCGGGGCCCGAAGGGCCCGAATGGCTAAACTCCATTTCAAGGCCCGAAATGGGGTTTCGGGACCCGAAAAGGGTAGCAGTTCGAATTGGCATACACCCTACCCACCTGGCATACCTATAGGTAAACTTGAAATTGTAAACTGCCACAGTGACAGCTAGCACAAAAAAGATAAGTGCTGCAAACAAATGTTTGCAAACTAGACAAATTTGTTTTTCAATGTGAAGCAAAAAATGACAAACATGTTGTGCGCTGCAGGCCACATGCTTTAAATTGTGTGTCATGTGATGGTGTCTGATAAATCCCCAAGGTGCACATGGCATACTGGACTGTCTATTCTAGTTTGGAAGTGTCCTAGACATAGGCTGTAACTAGATGAAATCAGTGATATGATATGAAATGATACGTTGACCTTTGACGCCCTTGCCCTTGCCTGATTGAGACATAGCAAAATGACGCCTGGCGTGCTTGGAAGACCCTTTGACTCCACATACTCCTTGGTCCTCACTGCATGAGCATGAGCAACATCTCGAAGCACATCCATGCAACACCTTGGAAGATACTGGCTGGTTGATTGTTGACTGGGATTAAAATGAACATACTCAATTAACCAACATCATGAAACGAACAGAAGAATTTAACTGACATTGCTTCGTGGGGTTTGAAAAAACTAACCTGCCACAGAATGAGCAAAGTGAATTCCCCTAACCAAAATAAAACAGCTACCATAACTACAAGATCATCATCCAGGAGCTGGAGCGGTGGACAGGTAGAGTAGTCAACCACCAAGACTTTTCTGCCGCCGTCTTGCCTCACAACATTCCACAGTGCACACCGTCCAAAGAAAGGTAAAACGCTGCCAAGGTCTCCACCAATGGTATTGACAAGAAGTTGAAAAAAATAAAAACGTGAACGATTGAGTCAAGTGATAAGCAACCGCTATGAAGACTAGCGCAACAATAATGATGGCAATAGACAATAGAAAAAAGAACAAGCAAAGTGTGTTGAAATAAAGAAGTAAAATACAATAGGAATTATATCTATATTTACATGCACACCGTCCAAAGAAAGGTAAAACGCTGCCAAGGTCTCCACCAATGGTATTGACAAGAAGTTGAAAAAAATAAAAACGTGAACGATTGAGTCAAGTGATAAGCAACCGCTATGAAGACTAGCGCAACAATAATGATGGCAATAGACAGTAGAAAAAGAACAAGCAAAGTGTGTTGAAATAAAGAAGTAAAATACAATAGGAATTATATTTATATTTAAAATAATGAGACAAATTGTATATTATCATAACTGTACATATAAATCAAATAAACTACTAACTGGAGTTCCAGGCGCTCAATGTATTTAGGCCACTCCCTTGCTTCGGTCAGTTTCAAGGCTGCATCCATAAGCCCGAGTGGCAATGCTGATGTGGATGAAATTCAAAGCTCCTTTGAAAATCCCTCCGCAAAAAGATGTCCATTGTTTTTATTTTGATAACCACCTTGCGCCCCTTAGTGCCAAAAGGACTGATGAATTGCTGACCAAATAACTTTCCAGTCTCTTGCACTTTTGCAATTTGTTCCACACACTTGACCAAGAATGCTTTCTGAAGGCTCCAAGTGGAATCCACAGCTGTCGAGGTTGCTGAGGCATTAGGAGAAGCCATGGCAGGTTGCAAGAATTCACTGGACACTTGTGCGCTGGAGCCAACACTGAAATGGTGCTGGGACACTGGGTGGTGGTTGGGTGGTGGGTTGTGAAAAATCATCAGCACCCTGATCAAACAGGCTCATGCTTGAACTCTAAAAGCAGCAGCAAACATGCCAGGGAGACTGAATGGGCTGCTCCACAAAGGCAGTGGACCAAATGGCTCTTTGCTGGGAAATGCGCAGCATAAGCTGCCAAACCCAAAAGCCCTTGGGCCACCCCTTGGCCACCCAACTGCCACAAGAATAACCCACAATAACCTATATAACTTACAACAAACCAAGTGTCTGGACAAAGTAACCAAATGTTCTGCAAACATGTGCTGGACACACTTGAAAATGATTGAGCAACCTCACTGGGCAGCACTGGGCAAATTTGCTTACTTGACTTTTTTGGACCACAAAAGCATTCTCTTTTGGTTTCTTTAAATAGATTTAATATTTCTGGATTTCAGTGCATTTCTTTTGTCTCAGCTGCAAATATGAGATGTATGGCTTCCAATGGCTAGCGGTAAAACTTTTTTGAACCAAGAATAATGAACTGGTGCATGTAGATTTACACAGGCATTTTTGATTTTGGATTAATTTTACTAGTTCAATGCACCCAATGAAGCATGTAAGACCAAGAGTTTTAAGATAGCAGTATCCATTTTGAAATCAATTCTTCTATTTGTTGGCAGGAACAATGCACTGTGGGCCCTAAGGAAACCCTGCTGCATTCCTTTCCAGCTGCCTTTTGCGCTGGATTCTTTTTTGTGCTGGAGGGGCATGTGCCATAAATGAAAAATAATTTCAGTGAGCAAGATGTCGAGGTTGTGGAACTCAAAGTTTTCAACACCTTGCCCAGATGGTCAAAATCCTTAAGAAAAAAAGCGTGCTTTCACTGTGCACCATTTGGGGGGTGGATTTAAAGAGAAACCCTTTAACCGACTGTTACAGAGAATGGGAAACACACAAGATAGAACCAGCTTGTTACATGGCGAATCTTAACCAACTTGTAATGTTTGGGGGGCAGCTGTATCGTGAAAAAACTCCAGGTTGTCCTGGACAGAAGCGGCTAGTGATCTGAGCGGTTGAATCAGAACTGTGGGTTCTGTGGCTTGGTACTTGGTAGATCATGTCACTTAGTAGGTGGTATCCCTGCTTACAAGCCACTGATAAGTGGTTCCCAGTGGTTGATGGTTGATTTAGCTTAGGGGTGGTGAATGGCTATGGTTGATTTGAATTCATTTTTAAGCTATAGTTGTTGTGGTTAATGGTTGATGATGGTTGACTTGATGGTTAAATGAGATTAAGGACAACTGATGTTTAAGTGATGATTACCTATGGTCAATGATGGTTTATGACTTGAGAGCGCGGATGATGGCTGATGTTTCTAATCACTGATGGCTGATGACTTTGGAATTATGGTCATTGATGCTTGTTGTTGCTCAATGATGTATAAATGGCAGTTGCCTTCTGGTGAAGGAACCTGGTTGTGCTAAAAATCAGCATTTTTCATAGGTAAAACCAGCTTTAAATGGTGGATTTTCCACGCAACCAGCTTAGGGACTGCTGGAGAGTAAGTGATTTGGATAGTGACAAGAGACTCAGGCTTGACGTGTGGCTAGTATCGGAAATCGTAGTGATCCTCAAGCAACATACCCCCTCTGGTAAACTAGCACGGCTGGCTGGAAAAGTTGCTATTTCAAAAGATGATTTCCCAGGGTTTTCCAAACAAAATGGTGGAGTTTCCATTGCCATGTTAGTTTACCAGAGCGCAAACATGTTTCCTGGTTACCATTCCCAGTACTGTTGGTCATTTGTCATCACCACCCATCAACCACCAACGATCACCATTCACCACCGTCAACACGCACCCACCAGTTCACCAGCCATTCAACCATCATTTCACCAGCCATTCAACTACCATTTCACCAACCATTCAACCACCATCCAACTTTTAAACCCACCCAACGAAATATGTCTGCTTGCCCGAACGTTTTTTTTTCGTGGCAAAAAAGATTCGCCAACAAGCTGGTTCGAACTACTATTTGCCTTGTAGTTGCCGTACTTCTAGTAGTTACCCTACTGAACCCGAGTAGTTTCCCTACTTCCTGTAGTTACCCGAGTTATCTTCACCAACGAATCGCTTGCTAACACAGCTGGGGGCCCCGGTCTCCCACCCCACCACCCTTTTCCATGGCAGGTGGCACCTCTGGGCGGCGATTTCCCACACTTCCTGTGGAGCTACGATGGCAAGTGAGCCAAGCCAGCGAAGCGCCAGCGAAGCGCTCCATCTGTGGTGAATAAATCGCTTTGCCTGACCAAAGATGGTTGTCATGAACCAACCAACAAACATGGTGAACTAGCTGGTTAATGGTAAACAGTAGGGGATAATAACTAGGGGATTTAGCTGATTAACTTAGTTAGATGCAGTTAAATAAGCTGGTCAATAATAGGGGATATAAGCTGGTTAATAACTGAGAATCATGGAGGACATATTAACTGCATCTAATTTGAAGCTTTGAAAGACATGAATTTGAGGACAGGTCATTTTTTCTTTTGAATCAGACATGTCTCGATAAATATGATTCAACCAATTTTGTGAATTCAAGAAATGTGTGCTGGGTATCTAATTTCATATCCATAACTTTAAAACACACTTGTACTCGCGGTATCAACGAATCAATTTTGTAGATGCTTATTTCTAGTCGATCTTGTTATCCAATTGATGCTTGGTAGCTCGATCGGGTATCCAATCATCAACTTTGTAGCTCAATTTCTCGCTGGATCTTATTAACCAGCTGGGAAGCGTCACTAATCAGCTACGGATCATCGCAACAAGGGTTCAAGGACCGTGCGATGGCGGCATCTGCACCAGGTACTTTGCCGAGTGCAACGAGAATGCCATCTCGGTGCGTGAAACTGCCCCTGGGATGGACGTGAAAAATCCGAAGACTTAGAGTGTTCCGTTTCAACTGTTGCCGTTGGTATACACAATAGCTGTAGCTGTTGACTTTCCAGGTTGGAATCAGTCACAGTGGGACAGGATGACGGTCATGCTTCACTTGTGAATTGATCTTTACTCTTCTGTAGGTTTACAGTGTACTCAATGGTTAAGCTGACTTGTCGATTTATGACAATGAATCGATATTTAATGATGAGTCTATTCCAAGTTGCCCCCCATATCATGCCCCTACCCTTTTTCAACCTTTGAAAAACCATCGCCAGACGAGCCACTGCATGGCTGAGGCTTCCTTTGAATTGATTAGAGACGAGGTGCGGCCACAACCGGTGAAGCATAACGTGTTGCCGTGTCAGTCTTGTATCAATCAACATCGATCGATGAGAATTGTTGTGGACGTATACCTGGATTAGGATATCATTGTTAGCAGCAATCATTGATAATCTTGATGATGATCCTCGGTCAACCTTTAAACTCAACAAATGTTTTCAATGACCAAATTGCTTTCTATTGATTGATTAATCAGCAAAGAAACAATGCTTGATCAGAACTAGTTATTGAGTTAATTGATGCTAAGTATACACACTATTGAATACATATAACTAGTTTCTTGAGTTAATTGATGCCAGTTATTGGGTTACTTAATGGCTAAGCCTTTCTTATGGCGCAAAAAATGCCTTGCACCCGCCGTGAAAACTGCTTGATGTCGCCAGGATGGCAAGAAGAAGACCCTGAAGTTCCCCGACCTGTCGACCTTCCAGTGGTCTCCCAAGGACCGTACGTGGATCTCAAGGGTTCCATGGTGGTTCCATGGTATGCCGGTGACGTTGGTTGAAGCAGTGCCACTGTTTCGGGCCAAAGCAGTGGCGTCAGGACAACTTGCTGAGCGTTTGGTGTTTGGAGCAGGAGAACAACCCTGCCAGGTGAGGGGCACGAGCTTGCCATCGCGCACGCGAACGAAACGCCATGGATTTTCACAGTTGAAGCACCACTCGATTTAGTGCGGTCAGCTACTCTGAGTAACTACGATCACTCCTAGATACTCACAGTTCACCACTGAGTAGAACTACCAGTGCTTAACCAGTGGTATAGCCGAGACTAGTGCTGCAACTGATGCCATGCTACCAGTGCTGCTACCAGTGATTTCTCAGTGCTGTCGCCAGGTTGGTCTTGGTGGAGATCCCTTCGCGGAGAGAATTGGCGTCCAGGTCGAGGACGCAGGTGCTGCGAACCTGCGGTGCCTAACGGGCTGCGGTGCTACTCCTGCGAGTTGGTTGCACTCCATGGTCAACTGCTGGTGAGTTGCACTGCTGGGGTGAGTTGTTTAGTTGCTCACTTGCACCCGCGATTTGAAATCTGCTTCGTTGCGATTTGTGAGTTATTTCAAATGGCTCGCTTTGCGATTTTCGGAGCATTGGACTTGTAGGATCATACATGTTTTCGAAGAACCAACTCTTAGATGTGAAACATGAAACAAGCGCCATCACTGGGGCCACCACTCAAGTAGCATCAGCAGCCACCCAGTAGCGCAGCGGTGTGCAGGTGGAGGCGTCAATGTATTGGCAGAGCGAGGGTGACTACCTCTGTCTGATCAACACCAAGCTGACCAAAGCCAAAAAGAAAGGACCAGCAAGCGTTTGTCACGATTTTGAGTGGCTGATTGGTAGTTGAATGCTTGATTGGTTGATTGGTTATTTGATGCTTGATTGGTTGATTGGTTATTCAATGGTTGATTGAGGTTGTCTAAGTCTGTAAGCACGATTTTTATGGTTCATTGAGGTTGTCTGGGGGTTTCTCAAAATGGTGGACCCCCCAAAATGGCTGGTTTGTTACTATACATTACACATGATTAGTAGTGGATGATTCAGGGGTTACCCCCATTTTGAGAAACCATCTAACCAAAGAAAAAAGGACCCGAGAAAGAGAGGAAAGCTCGTTAGCGTGGTGATTTCAAAGGTTGTTGGCTATCAACCCACTACGATGATAGATCGTCTCACTAAAACCGGAATCGGACCATCATCAACCAGTATGAAAAAACAGTGGCCGGGTTTCTGAAACTCAGGCACTCAACTTCGCTGGGGTGATCTATGTGCGATGATCAACCAAGCATTCACATGATTGTCTGGTGCCCTAATCAGCTTGTGCTTTCTGCAACATCGAGCTGATCATTACAACAACATGATGAACCACTAATGTCACGAATTTCTTCGTCCAAGAAATTCACTGTGTCAAAGTTGGAAGTTCCAAAGTTGGAAGTCCAACAATTTACATTATCAAATAGCTCCGTCATTATATAGATTCATTAAATTCGTACAATCACTTTATAGAATGTATACATTGACTCATCAAATTAGTATAAATTCGTTCATTGTTATAGATAAATCGAGCTGCAATCAACGTCGCCGAATCGCAGTCCGTCATTGTGGTCGCTGGTGAATCTCCGCCAGGAGCCACGAATCTGGAGATCTTCCGAATCCGCGAGAAGAACATCCCCGTGGACATCGTGGAGGCTGGTTGACCTTGGTTGACCTTGGTTCGGGATGGGGTTGGGTTGGGGTTGGGGTAAGTTGGGGTTGGGGATGGGAATGGGGTGGGTTGGGGAAAACCTTCAAGGGGCTTGGTTGTGAATCTGTCGACAACTTGGTGGATTCTTCGACAGGTACACAAGGGCTGTTTGATTTTCGTGTGGTGTTTCACGTCGCGGCTTTGAGTCTAGTTGGCCACTGTAAAGCAAGCGTCGTTGACGAAAAAAAGGACTTTATCTATAGATTCCATCATTTGGCTGTGGGTAAGTTCACCCTTAGTCCCCCGGATTCCCCCATCCTCAACCAGGCTTTGTTTCTATTGTTGGTGAATCCTCCATGAGCTTTGGTTGATTAACTGCTTGACCCAGCTCGCCATCATCATAGATGTACCCAGCAAATAGATACTATGAACTAACCATACGGCAAGACTCCATGGTTTGCCCGGATGCACAAGACCTGCCCAGAAGTTAGTCTTGTCAACTGTTCAAAACCCTGCGCAGGCCCGTTATTTTGAAACTCTAGAATCAAGAAGCCCTAAGCCCTAAACCCTAAAACGCTAAAACCCTAAACCCGAAACCCTAAACCCTAAAACCCTAAAACCTAGATATACCGTACCATAGATGATTGTTACAGGTTACATATCTATGAACTTACCATAGATATACCGTCCCAGCAGTTCCAACGCGTCCAACACATCAAACCGGCGCTTCCCGGCGCTGAACTTGCGCTGTGGGCTGCCAGAACTCGGTCCCAGGTGAAGGATAAAGACTCGGTTCGTGGCTTCCACTGGGAGACCAAGGGGTGACCTGGCCTAGTTGCTGTGGTCACTGATGGGTCATGGTAGTAGTGATGGGTCATGGTGCTCGTTTTATAGGGTTTCTTTCACCATTTGATATGGTTACTATAGTAGGGGATCATCACCAACAAGAATGGTTATATAAATAAGTACTGGTTGGTGGTTATTGACATTTTTTCGCATTTTCCCAAATGTATGAAACCAAATGGTGGGTTGCTTCACGAGCATATTTTTTCAGAGGGATTGAAATCGCCAACCAGATTATTTATGATGATGACAGTAGAATGTTTGTGTTGCTTAGTGATGCTTCAAGTGACGGTTGCGGCAGTGAAAATGGTCACGGTTGGCCGAGTGAACGGATGCGTCTCCGCATGGTGTGAACGAAGTTTGTGAAAGCTGCGTGCGAGCAGATACGCCATGACTCTGGAAGTAGCAAGCAGAAGATACTGCTTGGAATGCGCATAGACGGATTGCGACTTGGATTTGGGTCAATATTAATCAAACAACTAAAGGAGGATAATCACCAACAATTCTAGGGAAACAACGGTTAAATGATGGGGGAACCAGACATTAGGGTCATAAGTGTCATCAAGTGACCATTCATTGAGCGATGCGAAGCATTGGTTGACCGCTACCACGATGAACCACCCGCTGGGACTTACAGCGCCAGTAACCACTATGAACTATCTCTGTAAACCAACCACTATGAACTGGGGCAACCACTATTAAGCATCATTAACCACTATGAACCACTATGAACCACTATGAACCAGCATGAACCACCACTATTTGCCCACCATTCACCACCACTATCTGCCTCGAAACCTGTGAAACCGCCACAACAGGGTCGTCACCGAGGCATCGTTTCTCCCTGTTGACCAGTGACGAGTCGGGACACCATCCCAAGATGCCACTTGGTGAAACGGCCACGGGCCACGGTGGTTCTGGTGCTGGTTGGTGGTCGGTGGTTGGTAGAGGTTGTGGTGGTGGTGCTGCTCGTTCTGTATCCCGTGATAACCAGTCTTTTCCATGATCAACCAGCTTAACTAGGCATTTTCAACCGGTACTAACATGTACTAAACGTCTTTCACCACTAGTGTCCACTCAGTGTCAATAAACCTTCAGTCATCAATTCACCATCACTAACCATCATGAACCATCATTAACCATGACTAGCCATGGCTAAGCACGGCCGTGACCATCGTCATCGGTCCACCACCCACGGGCCGTTACATTTGAGCGTTCCCTGAACGGCTCAGGTTCATCTATGGTCTCAGTCAGGAGCTTGGTTCAGCA
>VSDK01027671.1:301785-318264 GCA_009767595.1 Symbiodinium kawagutii | reverse complement strand
TCCTTCTCCTCCTCCTCCTCCTCCTCATCATCATCATCATCATCATCTTCTTTTCCTTGACCAAGTTCGAATTCTCCCCGTACCAGCAGGGTACAGCACCATGAGCGTATCCTACAAGGTCATGCCATTCCTCGCCTGGTCCGCGGTTGCTCCCTTGAACATCTCTTCGTAGTTTTCGATGTCGGCATCTCTTTCTTTGATCATCTGCTGAAGCTCCGCCACCTAGGGCCGACTGAAGCTGGGTCACCACTTCTCTGGAATCCACTAAACTCCACCAAACGAGGGATCCAACATGATCAAACCATTCTAGTGTTTTTTTTTGGGGGCAAAAATCTGATGCAACAAGGGGATTGATCTGCTCAAGCTGCCCAGCCTGGCGTTTGGCTTCGCCCAGATCTGCCAACTGCTGGCGGAAGCACAGATCCTGAGCCACCTGAGCGTCCTTGGACTCCTTCAGCTGCTCCTGGGGGCAGGGGATTACAACTTGATGAGTGGAAAAGTCTTTCTTGATTGGATTCAAACTTAAAACTTGATTCAATCAGTGGATCCTGATCCTTAAAACTTGATTCAATCAGTGGATCAACTTCAAACTTTCTTGATTGGATCAGGAACTTGATTTATGAGTAGAGGATTGGATCAAATGATGAAGATCAAATGCACATTATGTCGTCTAGCTTTCGGAACTGCAAGAGTTGCACACACTCTGAGATAGGTTTTCCAGTTGAACTCCAGATTCTCCTGCAGGAGGGTGATTTGCTCAGTGGCGGAGCTCTGCACATCATTCAGCTTCAACTCCAAATCCTGTTTCCTCAGCCTTGGTGCGCTCGGTTCTCGTTGCTGGCGTTGGCGCTGTTGTGGCTTTAGTGGCAGTCACTGGTGTGTGTTCAGCCTGCTAAGCAGCAACCTTCATGTCTAATGAAGCATGGACTCCCGACAATCCATCAAAAATGATAAAATAAAGGGAAACCAGCAATTTGGGGTTACCAACATTTGGAAAATCTCAACCTGCCTCATTCTTGCATTTGAGCGGCCAAAGTGCATCACATTTTTCTTTACTTTCCTGCCAGCGGTGCCCGCAAACAAGGTAAAACAGAAGTTGGACATCCCTGGATTGGTCATCAGGCGAACTGATGGAGTACACCTTCCAAACCCCATCACAGGAATGACTGCTGTAACTGAATAACCATTACAGTACAGATCGCGTCAACATCATGAGCCAATAGCTGTCGTAGTGAAACAACCCAAATTGGCACGAGTTTGAACCAATATCTACATTAGCTACTACAGTAAGTATCAGCTTTGGGTACCTATGTCATGCTATACATTTAATTTTGGGTGAAAACTTCGAATTTATCCGACACATTGTTCGGTTCTTTCCAGAAAACACAATGACACCACATTGGCACCCAACAAATTCTGTATATCTGAATATTTATATATCACGCGCATGGGTGTTTCTCAAAATAGGGGTACCCCCAAATCATCTAGTCATTCACCATTTATAGCGAGAAACCAACCATTTTTGCGGGTTCCCAATTCTGAGAAACCATCACACAACCATTCATTGACCAGGATCAACCATAGCCATCATCAACCATGGCCATGATCAACCACAGTAAGACCAATTTACATCCCAGTTTTGATGCCGCTTCCAAGGACAAAAAGGATGCCCTCACCGTGCCTTCAAGGAATTGCTGAGCCCTTCTACGTGAGCTCGTGCTTCGTCCATGGCATCGGTTTGTTCCTGGCGCCGTGGAGAAACAACAAAAAAGCTTGGTGAATCATGGTTTCAGAGTGGTTCATGGTAACCCATGATGGTCAAATGATGGTTGATGATCGTTCATAGCAGTTTTTGATAGTGATATGATGGTCAATAGTGGTTTTTGATGGTGATATGATGGTTTCTGATGGTAAACGATGGTTCAAAGGGTTTTATCATGGTGAATGACACTTAAAACTAGTTTCACTGTTGGTATCCCGCGGTAGCTGGCAACAGCCACTGCAGTACCGGTTGTGAATCAACAATCACCAACAAGTTGTTAATCAGCAACCAATCAGCAACCGATCTTCACCACCAACCACCAATCAACCCATAGAGCACCCCTCGACTCCATCCAACTCCCACCTCAAAGGCTTGCTTGGAGGCCAGTAGCTGGGCCTAGCACAAGGCCAGCCCCCCAAGAGCTTATCGTTTGGTACCTAAGAATGCTTGCCATTCACCATCAACAAGCCCCAACAGCCATCATGCCACCAACATCCACCAACCATCTGCAACCATCATGGCAAATTCATGGTTCCATCCCAAGGCGCTCAAGCACCATCAACAAGACCTGTGTGGCACTTGGATCCCTTGTGGCATTTCGGAGGTGCCATTCGGTGCCCCTTGGATCGCGTGGATCGCCCGGGCCTCGGCTTGTCCACGTCGGCCGTCCATCTCCAGGAACCTCGCGCGCTCTTTCTCCAGCTCCTGCGACTGGAGACCCCTGGGGTCCCCCAGGGCACTCGTTGCTGCTGTCGTTGCAGCAAGGGGTGGGGCAACCCCATGCAACGCCCCTTGTGACTTGCGCGTGTTGCAACTGATGTTTGTTGATTGAACTGTTGGTGGTGGCCTGCGCATTTGGTGGCATCAAGGCCCTTCAACATGTGAGGATGTTCAAATATGATATGAACTCAAGGTGATCAGAACATCAAAAAGGGTGTCGATCAGTATTGGGAATAGAAGCACTAGAATCAACCGAACATGTCATTAGCAATCACTAGCAACAGTCAGATGTATTCAGGAACAAATCGTGGCCATATATAGTGGCCCCCAAATAGATAGAAATGGATTTTGCCACTATTTATGAAGGATTTCACTTTTCTATCTATTTTGGGGTGACACTTTATCTATTTATATAAATATGGTAAACACGTATATATACATTTAAAAAAGTGTGTGTATATTCATGCATACATACATAACATAGACTAATGTGGTTTTTTATATTGCACATACACTTGATACCAGCAACATCTCAGCAATTCATCTACCACGCTATCACGATCCAATTGCGACCTGCCACCGTGCCTGCTCCAATGTTCGCAGCTGTGCCTGGGGCCAGGTCCGGCCAGCTCAGCATCGCTGAGCTACGGTCTTGCCAAACTGACTCTTGGCAAAGGGGTAAATGTGAGATATGTAAATGATATATGAATGATATGAATAGATGATATGTAAATGATATTATGTAAATGATATATGAATGATATGCAAATGATTAATCATGCATTTTTATATAAACCATTGGACGTATGATTCTTTAAATGCATGCGTAATCATCTGTGACCTTACGTCTAGTTACGCTTGTACATATGCACATTTTGATTCACACACACATATCTATACACATTTAAAATTTTAACGCAGTTTAACATATCAACACGTGTATGAGCATTGTGGAGATTGACCAGGAGCATAACCGATTTTCGTGTGATGAATGTTCCCGACCGGTGATCTAACTGGTCCCAATACTGGAGGGTCAGTAATCTCATCTGTTCGGGGACGAACCACCAGCAATAGCCGCCAGCAACCAACAATACAATCCTTGACCAACAATCCAACAACTCGATTCACCGATAACAGGTCAAATCGCCAAATAACTACCATACTTCACAAAAACAGGCAAATATACTAGTTCGAATCGTTTCAAATCATCAAACATCTGTAAAACTAGTTGGTTTAACATACTGCACAACTACCTTCCCGAGACTCTACCAAGTCAGACCAGGTCCCACCCACTTGGTGTGGCAACGTGTCCCTGTGCCGCCTGGAACTGCTGCTTTTCCTTTTCCTGGTCCTCAGGGCGCACATCTCACAACCCATCAACCCCAGCCACCAACCAAGCTGCCCATCGACCAACTCAAGCCATCTCGCCGTGATCTCGTTGTTGCAAAGGATGACTCACCCATTGCTGCGTAATGGGACAATGGGCAACCCAGTGCGTAATGAAAAAAAATGCGTAGAAAATTAAATGATGACCAACCAACCAACGAGCGAGCCAATCAGCCAACCAACCAGGGTTGTTTGTTTTGCCCAGGGATGGGACCCCAATGGGGCCCCAGGATTCAGCCTGCACTGCTTGCTTGGACGCTTGAAGTTGTGCCTTGCAGCATTGGTAGAGCTCAGCATTCACATAAAAAAGGCGGCAATCTGGAAGAGTTCCTTTGAAATTCTATAGGCAACAGAGTTGTTTTAGAAACCTTGAAGCGCCTCATTATGGTCTTTGTAATATCTACCGACATCTATTTCAATCACTAATCTAAAAACACCTGAAATCAATTTGCACAAACATATTTTTTGTGAACAAGTCAAGGCTTGAATGAAGGCACCGAACTTCAGCGCCTGAGTGCACACAACTCTATTGCCATGTGTCAGGAGCTGATCGACATCAAGAACCATAGCAGCCATAGCATTGGTCTCCCACTGGGCTCATGGTTTCGCAGTAAACGCGCTCTCCATGGCCGACATGGGCCTCCAACTGCTCCCGTTGCGTGTCCAATTCTGAGAAGCGCGTGCTCTCTTGCTCCAGCTCCTGGAAGACATCATCATAGCGACAAGGCCGACAGGAGGGAGAAACACACGCATGCATATGTATATATATATATATGTTTATGTATTTGTATACATATAACACAAAATAATTTAAAAAATATAAGATATATATATATAGATATATAAATTAAATATGTATGCATATATGCGTCTGTGTATATACTTATCCATTCCAATAACTTTATATAAATCTACATGTTTGAAGTGTACGAACAGCAAACAGAAGAAATTAGAAAGAGCAACAACCAGGATGAAAATGTGAATGACATGTGCCCTGAAATTATTCACAGGTCACTGAGGGTCACCGTCATTCGATGCACCAGCGACTCCTCGGACGCCAGTTTCGATTCTTTGAGCTGAGCCTGTGCACGATGTCATCCAGGGGGATAGGCCCTGACCCTTTATCGTGTTGGGGTGATGGCTATGCTGGGGACAGCCCCCCAAGGCTCATCGTCTCACTGATGATGGCCGTGACGATGGCTATGGTCAAGAACCGCTGTCATTATAGCTAGTGACGAGATGGTTGAAGCATGTGGCAGCAAGAATTATCGTTGACTACCATGCTCGGCAATGGTGAAAAGAGATCCATCACGCAAAATGACCAGCAACATAGATGTTTCCTGTCAACATTTGCTGAATGCAAGCGACAGGCACACAAACTGAGAGAGAGAGAATGAAAACATGGAGCAAAAACTCTAAGAGATCATCAATTCAACAACTGCAAGTGCATCCGCGCAAATTTGAAACAAACAATTGCTCAGGCTGATGGCGTTGCATGCAAGTGAGGCAATGGGCAAGCGACCCTCTTTAAATACAACGATGTATGAATATATCAAAAATAAAATAAATGAAAAATATAATATATATATATATAATTGTTTATTTATTTATTTGTTTATTTAAATTAAACTATTACAAAAATGAAATATAAATATATAATATGTAACACAAAATGTATAATGTAAAATCAAACACATATCTCAGTGCATGTCCTCACAGCTTTCATCTGCCCTCTCCCAAGCAACCCAAAGCCATGTGCAAGCTCTGGACGGCACCAGGGCCTCCAATTGTTCGCGCTGGCGATCAAACTCCTGAAGGGTGCCGCTGGTTGCCCCTGGTGGATCCTGATCATTGGCGGCGGGTGGTTGTCAACAGATGGTGGGTTGGGTCACCAACAGGTGGTGTGTTGGGATCGGTTGGGTTCGGTTGGGTTCGGGTGCTGTGGGTTGCTGTGGGTTGCTCGCCTGCTCAGAGGTTTGCAGCCGAGCCTGGCGCCCAAGAATTCGTTGCTGAGTTAGGAGCCCTGAGAAGTCAGATCTTCCCATGGCCAATTGAAATAGCTGAGCAATGCTGAGCAACTATGGGTAGTTGACTGTGGAAATTTCCATAGTCTCATGAAACTTGTGAAGGCATAAACTGGACTAAACTGGATTAAAGTGGACTAAAATGGACTGAGCTAGGCTGAACTATAGATTAAACTGGATGAAACTGGCACGAATTGCAATGAGAAACCAATCCAATCCATAGTTTCAATCTATAGTTTCATCCAGTTGAATCCAGGAGACTCATTACAGTTGTAGTTTATTCTCCTGATTGGTTGGTCACAAACATCTGACGCCAGGCCTCCAGTTGTTGACGCTGTTTCTGCATCTCCTGCGAAGCGCGACCCGATGACCCCATCAAACAACCGCTGTGCGTCTTCTGACCATGACATACCGAAACGACAGCTGCTGGCTGGTTGACACCAACAAAATATGCAAAGTCATCTGAACCCTTTCGGTCTCTCCATCACCATCTGAACCCTTTGCCTCGAGATTTCTTTTGCTGAACTGCGGTTCAAGCACCCAGCAAAGCTGGTTGCCTCTGATCCCACATGATCGACCACTGCTCTCCAAAATCCACAGCCATAGTTATCATGGACAGTGCGGGAGATTGGTTTACACAAGGAAGAACTCTCTCTAGTTCTATTAGTGGTTGCCATCTCCGAGCATCAGCCAACATCGGCAACAGCATGAACCATCGTGAACCAACTATTCATCTACAGCACCCACCGTTAAAAAGACCTGTGGAGCTGCACCAAACATATGGCTACCCCAGCTGTTCACATCCCATGAATGACCAAACTAGTCGAGCTGTCCGGGTGTGCATCTACCCATTGTTTGATCGGTTAATATTGACCCCTGGCCACACATAGCCGCTATATCCCCTATCTTTGTTGGTTAAAAATCCCCAATTTCCAACCATTAACCAGCTAGTTTGGCGAGTTCACCAACCTATTAATAATCGAATGGTCAATATTGGTTGGTTAATATCTTGTATCAAAATTGCTTATTTCTGGCTTGTTACCTGGTAAATACGATCAATGGCTAGTCCCGAATAAATCAGCTATTGTCAATACCGATACACTAGTTTGTTAGCAACAAATACTCATTGATAATCACAATTGTCAATTAGCTAGTTCATCAGCTACTTAACCAACCTATATATTGTTAATCAAAACAATACTCATCCGGTATATTAACCATTGGAATCCGCTATTGTAAATCATGAACCAGCTAATTACCAGCTACTTAACCATCGCTTGGTTGGTTGGTGGGTTGGTGGGTTGACCCGGTTGTCATCCCCAGTACTGCAACTTCCATGCGCCTCTTGCAAGGTCTGGAGCTGGGCCTGGGGCCACGTGGCGAATGGTTGGGGGGATGATGCTTCGTAGGGGGTGATGATGAGTGATGCGTCATGATATGGTTAGTGATGGTTGATGGTTGGTGATGGTTCATGATGGTTGGTGATGGTTGGTGACGGTTAGTGCTGGTTAGTGATGGTTAATGGTTGGTGAAGCATCGTTTATGATGGTCAAGGATGGTGAATTACTCATGGCTAATGGTTGGTTGGTCATAAGGCATATGGGACAATGACTTGCAATGCGCGAAGAAACTAAACATTGCCGAACTCGGACAAACAAAAGTTACATATTCATAGTTGTTCTGTTCGACTTTGAGATGTGCAGATCAGGGTCTGCTATTTTTGGCGGGTGACCCCCATCTCGGGTGCATCGGATGTGTTCCTCAGCTTTTAAAACGTGCACGACACCGAGACGCTGCATGACGCTGCATGTTCTCTGCCTCCAAGTCTTCTCGCTTCTTTTCGAGCGAAGCGGACTTTACTCTCTCTCTTTCCAGTTCCTGGCAGGCGCCTAGGGGAGTGCCTCGACTGCCTTGCCAACCATCTGATTCAACACCCGAAAGATCTCGTGGCACATCAGCAAGACCATGCACTGAAATGCTATATCTCGGCGTTTCTGTGCTTATCTTCATTTGGATGCACAGGAACGCGTAGATATGCGGTTTATACTAAGAACTTACTGTATCAAAAAACATATGGTGATTTCATAACCCCACGTTGTTCTTTTCTTGATTGCACTTCCTGCGCTGCTCCCCTGCCTGTTGAGATGTCTGGAGTTCCTCCTGCGCACCCGCGCATCCCAAGACAAGCTACCCACAACGCACCGCATCGCTGAATCCAAGCGGATGATGCTTGATGACTTGCTTAGCGGTTTCAACCCCAAGCCAACGAAAGCTACAAAAGCAGCACAAGTCAGTTCTAGTTGACAAAAGAAGATTCAGATATCGGGATGCTGTACTGCAATGAAAGCAGGCATAAAACGATATGAACAACAGAAATGTAAACAAGATAGAACAAACGTGTGCATCGGATAATATGTGCAATATAGGTTGTTTAAAAAAGCTGAACCATCTACAAACAAACAGCAGTATCTAAATCAAGGATGATATTGACAAATATCAAATGAAATGCAAGGGTATCAAAACGGAAAAAAATGGGAAACGTATCAAAACGACGTAGCATCGTACACAATAGCAACAAGAGTCACAATGATATGACATGATGTCGAAACAAAAAACATACAATAAACGGTGGTAGCAAAAGATATCAGCAAATATAAGCAGGTACAGACTTGATATATTACAAAACTAAAAGGAGGTGCGAATTTGTATAAAATGACACCAACAAATACAACATGATATAACAAGGAGTAAACTGATGTGAGAGGAAGAAAAGAACGTTATGAGTGTAAAGGAATACGCACTCATCAAAGAATATGCAATGCCGCAATGATGAAAAACAAGAAATATGAAAAAATATGAAAGTATAATCATGAGGAAAAACAAAAAATCAATATACACACAAACAATGATATGAAAAGGCAAAGATACAAATAATGATGTGTATATAAATGTATCGTTTTCAAAAATTATATGCATAAAATCAAAAAAGTCAACACACAGATAGATTGAATGAAAATGGTCCAATCTGAAATAAAAACAAGAACGCACACACACACATATATATATGTATAATATACATACATGTGATAGGAAGTTGGGCAATACATAAGTGAAACTCAACAAAAGGATAAGACAAGATTTTGAAAATATAGAATGCAAAAAAGAAAAGCTAAAATGATATATGATATAGCTAATAGATATCACCAATGATACAAAAAATGTGCATCTAACAAAAGGCCGTACAAAACAATGCCAAAAGACAAAACACATCTAAGGACTAAAAAACAGGGTTACGGCAAAATTTACAAAACAGGGTTACGGCAAAATACACAGATTGAAATCGGGATACGAAATCATTAAAACATTTGGTGAGCCTCTATAAAAAAAGAAACACCGTGATATGCAAAATGCAAAACATAGAAGATTCAAAAAAATCCCGCAGGATCAACAAACAAAATATCTAGAAGGATATCAAATGACGTAAAATGCTGCAAATAGAAGCGCACCTAGAATGAAAGAATAGAGAGTGAATAATCACATCGAAATATTACAAATAAAAATACATATATATATATATATTGGGTCTCAACAAAAAATTTGCCATGCGACAAAGGCTAAAAAGGCTCAAACAACAATAAAAGGATAATATGTATACACATTGCAAAAATGCAGTGCGTATCAAAAGATTTGGAATGATAACAAGACGATAAAAACATGACAAAAAAAAACACATGCTTAAGAATTCCATTTACACTGATGCCAAGGGATGTAAACTGACAAAAAAGGATGAGAAATGATGAAAATAACAAATGAACAATGGAGAACAATGGACTTATAGAACATCATAGAACATGATATGAACTTCATAATATACACAGTGATGACATGATGAAGCATGATGAAAGATGATGAAACCAATGTAAAGCCATAAGCCTCAGTGCTCAACCAATGCTTTCCTGTCAGCGGATCAGTGCCTTCACCTTTTCAGCCGCTTCGGCCTTCCGAGCCTCTTGGTCTTCCTGGCACATGGAAAGGTGAAGCTGAACATCATGATTTGGTGAACAAATGTTCCTGGTGTGGAATATGCTTGATATTGCTTGATCATACGGAATAGGCTGAATGATTTGCATGATGATATGCTTAGTAATGTGGTTGACGATATGGGAAGGTCTGCCCATGATGGTTGTGATATGGTGTGTGGCTATTGTGGATGATGCGGGTACTCATGGCTGGGAATGTGGACAATAATGGTCAACAGTAGCTACTATACCCGGGTTTATCATGGTAGATTGATGGTCTAATGGTAAGTAGCGATGGTTGCTAATGGCTGAGAATGGTTCATAATGGGTTCAGTGATGGTAGTTCTTCTATATTGAGATTTGGGAACATTGGATAGTGTGAATTATTAGTTCGCCTCTGGAAAACTAACGAGGCAATGGAAAAATATGGAAACATGTTCTTTCTTTGAGGAAAACCTTGCAAAAACAATGACAAATGGTGGATTTTCCGTTGCCAGGTTATCTTCCCAAAGGGTAGTAACCAGGACCTGGGAATACAAACACCATTAGCCATTTTTCAACCATGATTCAATGTATATGAATATTACTGCCTATTGGTTATACCCGCGGGTCTCTAGTCTCTAGCAATCATCATGTACATGTTTTTAATAGTGATCAGCTACTGGTATGAAGTACTACGAAGGAATCTAAGGCACCGCCAAGCGAATGCAGTTCACCACAACCAACCAGTGTCACCAACTCCTATCGGCTAATGCTTATTAGGACTTATTAGGGTTGTCCAGCGAAAATAAGCATCAATCCTTTTTAGTAAGCTATATCAATGCAGTTGTCCAACTGATAGTATAGGTCGTGTCACTCACATTGATGTCTATGAGGCAATCTATTTTGTTCCACAAAGGGTGCGAAGCAAATTGGTACTAGGTTAGTGCGACGTTTTAGTGCGACGTTTTATCTATAGATGCCAACTCAGCGTATCACGAGTATGATGGTTGATTGTACGCTCTGGTGAACCAATCTGGAAGCTAAAAATCTCGATTTTCACTGGTAAACCAGCTACAAATGGTCAGTTCTAGAAAGGATCTCAAACACCGGTTGAAACAACCACTGGGCAAATTTCAGGCAACCCTTACTGGACAGTCAAGCACACCCTTCACAAGTCACCAGTAATCCAGTAGCTGTCTCATTTTCCTTGACGCTGCAGATGCCTGGTTGATACACAACGGACCGATCAGCAGCATCGTCAGGTTGGCTGGTCAGAAGAAGCGAGGTCTTGATGAATTGTTGAATGGAGCCTAAGCATACAAACAATGGCAGGAGCATGGATCGTTGTGTACAAATCTGTAAATCAAGCTGGCAGCAGCAAACACAAGGACAAAATGGTCGCGGCCAGGACAGATATGCTGCTTTGCATTTGGGCGAGGGAATCTGCCGTCAAACAGCAGTGGTGACTTCCAATATAGGACCAGGGAGCCTTGCAGTCCTTGTAGTGGCCCACTTCGCATTTGGCGGCTGGTTTTGTCGTGACACATGTGCCGAATCCAAGGTATGTCCAGTCACCCTTGCAATGCTCGGAACTGCCCTCCACATTAGTGAGCTGGAACTTCGAATCTGAAGTGAGACAACAGCGCTCAAACCCAATGTAGGACCAGGGAGCCTTGCAGTGGTCTTGGTCTCCCCGGACACATTTGGAGGCTTGTCGTGTCGTGACACAATGACCATGACCAAGGTATGTCCAGTCACCTTTGCAATCCTTCATACTGCCTTTTTCTTCAGTAAGCTGGAATTCCGAATCTGAAGTGAGACAGCAGTTGCCAAACCCAATGTAGTACCAGGGAGCCTTGCAGTGATCTTTGTCTCCCGGGATGCATCTGGCGGCCCGTTTTGCGGTGACACATGTTGCGCTTCCCACATACATCCAGTCACCTTTGCAAAACTCACCCTTTGCCACAGTGAGCCGAATCTGCGAATCTGAAGTGAAACAACACCCGTCCATAGAAAAGTAGAGCCAAGGCTTCTCACACAGAAATGGCCAGGCAGGGGTGCATGCCACTGACTTGTTCGTGCAGCACTTGCCGTTGCCAGCATATTTCCAGTCGCCGTCACAAGAGTTGGCAACGTCGGCAACATCTTCTGTTTGCTTGCAGGTTTCATCGTTCCGATACATTGAGAGGGCTTGATGATCGTGATGGAGGCGTTTTGCAAGCACAGATCCGCACGTGTTAGTAGCCAGCAGCAAGTTCAGCATCAAAAAGGACATCATTTCGAGTCGGAACTGCCCAACAGCAGTTACACAATCACTAGAAACCCAGGTGACCCATGCTAAGTACAGAATCGTTCCCACAACGTACGCTTGTTTACCCGGTTGTACACGTGACTGCTTGTTGGGTGGGGACACCCAGGTGTCGCAAACTACGGGGGCTAAGGCTTGAGCCACTCCGCGGAATTGACTACCTTGAAACGAAGATCGACAGAGCGTCAATTTGATTTTGATAAAGGTGACATATTTTACCGTACCTGAAAAACAAAAAAAAACATGATGCGTATCCGCAAAACACAACGATGGTGCGGACATGCAATCACTGGAACCCACAGAAGAGCGCAATGACGGGAAAGTCAATGGGAGCTGCACCAGTTTTTCCATCACTATCTCCATGAGTTCGGCCATTGCCAACGAGCCAAACGAATGGTGGATTATGGTGGGTCAGAACCAAGAAACCGCCGCTGGTTCCACCATGCTTATAGTCGTCAAATCCGAGGATTCTTGATGTCTATCTCCCACCATTGTCAATCGTCACTCCAGAAGCTACTTGGTGTCTAGCAGATTCAAATCTCTTAGTGAATGTATTGTAAATTCACCTTACCACAACCCGCTTATCCATCAATGATTACCAAGCACCTCTCTGAATACCAGCAGGAGCCATCATTAACCATGAGCCATGACTAACAACATCACCAGCAAGCCTGTACCTTTCATGAACCACCAGCAACCACCATGAACGATTGACCCAGGGGGTGAACCACTCCGCTGGACCACCACACCTGGCATTTCACCAGCTCCAGCTGCAGTTCTTGTAGGTCACCTCCAGGTGATGCTTGAGGGGATCCACGATACAAAAAATGACCACAACTGGAAGGAGTAGCTAGACATCCATAACTTAGGCTCTCATATCGTAAATAAGACCCGCACAGATCAATCATGCAAAACGGATGTGCAGCACGATAAGGACATGAAATGTTGGGTTGTAAAACTTCAAGGAAATGTGCCTAGCACTGCACTCATTCTAAATCTCTTTCTTTTTGTCCCTGCCGGTCTACCTTCAGATCTACCTTCTGGTCTACCTTCAGATTCCCTTTCCATCTACGAAAGGCCAACCGCAAGGGAGACCGGAAAACAAACCGGAAGGCAGATTGGAAGCTAGACCGGAAGCCAGACCGAAAGGTGGACCGGAAAGTCGATTGGAAAGCAATCCGGAAGGGAGATCAGGAGGTTACGGAAGTAGGGGATGGTAAGGAAGTAAAGGCTGGAGTAAAGGCTCTTCTTGGCAGGTTCAGGGCTTCATTCCTTGTAAAAGTTGCTAGCACCATTCAGAAACATCACTAAATCTTCACAAAAGGTGACCTTAGAATGTTCATACTGCGTTTTGTTTGTACTGCAGGCTTAGGTATCAATGATATTGAGGTTAGTATCTCTCACTTAGATGTCTTTATTGATGATATAGGTTTCTGAATTTGCGGGAAAAACGTGCATTCGTTCGTTGATGATGGGTTGATGGTTGATTGATGGTTGCTTGAAGGTTCGTTGATAGTTCATTGATGGTTCATTGATGGGTGATGGCCAATGACGGTTCACACATTGCTAAAGATGTGTTTGTCAATTCTTGACTGATGGTTTAGTCTCTGGTTGGCAATCGCTACAGCCGAAAATAGCAGTTCATTGACGCCCAATACTAAGAGATAGTAAGCAACAACCATGTAGAATGAATATAATATATATATATATATCAATGTATATAGTTTAATTATATCAATCAGTTGATGTATATATACAAATGCAACTAATGACTAATCAATATCAAATGCAGCTGTATGTATATAAATACATGAACACAGAGACACACACACACACAGATATATATATATATGTATGTATATAATTACATATGAATAATTGCATATGTACATTACTCTGTATGTATGTATCTTTTATTTTTTTGATTATATTTGTCAAGTATACGTGGTTGGTGTTTGTATAGACGAACCGTGGGAGTGCTCGCCGACCGTCTGTTGCGCACCGTCTGGTGATGACAAGACCCATCGCTCATTCCCCTCAAGGGATGGTGGCTCCCCATCGCTGAAAGCTTTTATATTTAGTAGCCATAGCCCTAGAGAAGTCATCCGCTCATAATGCACTAAATTTTGACAAATCTTGGATGATCAAAAGGCGTGATTGACATCTAAGCCATCTTTCTCACCTTGTCCGTTCTCATCCCGTGCCGTAATGACCTTTCATCAGAAGCTGCGTTCTGTGTGTTTCATCCTGGAAGCAGAACAGCAAAACCCGAGAAGCCGAAATGAGAGATGCTGCTGGGACCCAACAACTATGATCAACCCAGGGCCAACCAGTGGTATCAGAACCCTCTTCGAGTACCAATCATGAATTAAATCATTAGTCAACCATTACTCCTTACTGACTGTCTTTAAAACAACTCTCAAAAGCCATGATGAATCACTGTGAACCATCATTACCATTTTTTTAATAATTAGTCACTGGTCGCCATCCTTTAACCACCGGCATCATTCATTACTGCTACTAACCCTTGCAAATCAGTCTGGTAGACTATGACCAATGATAGTTTCAATATTGATCAGCTTCCAATATCTTAATCTTTAATCGCCAGCTATGCATGGTTAAACATCAGCTGAGGGTTAACATCTGGATCTCCCAGCCACTTGGCTGAGGAACCATCACTAGCCCCCATTGGTTGGTTATCAGAACCACGATACATCTTTACATTCATCCCGGAGGATCCTTCGATATGTTGAAACGTGCGCAAAAAGTAACACTGCTCATTACCAAAAAGTGAACATTAAACATTTTAACCCCCAAAAAACATCCAAAAACGCACCGTCGAAGTGATGTCGAAGGATCCTCTGACTACGCAATCATGATGACCTGGTTTGCTCCAGCCCTCCGGCCCACAGGAACATACATGCATGCACACGTGCATGATAGAGGTTTGAAATGATGAAGGCTTGCCACTTTTTGAATGTGCGCCCATTTGCGGCTATTTGCGCGCATTTTGCGAATGCAAAAATTCACCAGAATTTGAAACAAAGCGCATTGAATTTCAACTCGTTTTTGGGTGGCCCCTGGGGATCCTAGCAGAATTCCAGGTAAAAGGTATGGAAATCGATCATCATCCAGCTAGACATTTAGCTCTGAAATGGCCAAAATCCATCAAACTCCCAAAAAGCGCTCATACTAGTACCATAGATTAAGTTAGTTACAGAACTTGAAAAAAAGTGTAGTTAGCCAGGGGTCGGGCAAAAAGTGATATAGTGGATCCTTCAGGATAATATCAACCCCATGACATGCCCATTGTCACTGATTGATTAGCGTTGCTGGTACTTGATAATTAGCTCATGAACTCGGTCAGCTGGTCACTGACGAGCTATTGTTATTAATCGTTATCACCAGTTGGAAATCTGAATTGCTTTGGTGGCTAAGACCTTGTTACCAATATTTTGTTGCAATTGTTTCTGTCATTGCTTGTTCCAGTTCCCAACTAGTTCAACAAGCTGTAATTTGTCACGGTCTAACCCAAAATGTTCTTGGTGGGCTTGGCGGCTTAACAATCATCTGCCAAAACTTTTTTCGTTGTCGTGAATCCATCTGACCCCTAGAAAAAATCCCAATAAAATCACAAAACAAATAAAATTACTTTACTTCGAGTGATCCCCACCATGTCATGTCAACACCGCTTGTTGACTCCACTTTTGTCTGACATTCTCTCCGACATATCTTCTGACATTCTTTCTGGCAAATCTTCTGGCATTCTCTCTGGCATACCTTCTGACATTCTTTCTGACATCCTGTCTGGCACATCTTCTGACGTTCTTTCTGACAATTTTCTAGTCGGACATTCTTTCTGGCAAATCTTTTGACATTCTCTCTGACATCTCCTCTGACATTCTGTCTGACATATCTTTTGACATTCTTTCTGGCATGTCTTCTGACATATCTTTCTGACATCTCTTCTGACATCTTTCTGGCAAATCTTTTGACATTCTCTCTGACATCTCTTCTGGCAATCTTTCTGACATATCTTTTGATATTCTTTCTGGCATTCTATCCTGGCATTCTTTCTGACATCTCTTCTGACATTCTTTCTGACATCTCTTCTGACATTCTCTCTGACATTTTTCTGACATCTCTTCTGACATTCTTTCTGACATATCTTCTGACATTCTCTCTGACATTCTTTCTGACATCTCTTCTGACATTCTCTCTGACATATCTTCTGACATTCTCTCTGGCATTCTTTCTAACTATCTTCTGACATTCTCT
>VSDK01027671.1:270880-300791 GCA_009767595.1 Symbiodinium kawagutii | reverse complement strand
ACTCGGCGTGAATGGTCGTGGTTGAGGTCCGGCGAGGAGAAGGAGAAGGAGGAGAAGGAGGAGAAGGAGGAGAAGGAGGAGAAGTCAGCTCTGATAAAATCTAACAACCCTCACCTGACAGGTGGGGAAAAAACACCCAAGCTTGATCAACCAATTTGTTCAAGTTTGATCCGTGACTCCCTAAATATCACTGGTTTGATCAAGTTTGCGGATGTCAACCAGTTGGATATCACTGCCACATCATCGTTCGGTGCCACACCGTTCCTGGCACTTCACCAGCTCCAGCTGCAGCTCTTGTAGTTCACCTGGCGGCTGAAGCAGCCAGCTGCGGGAGCTGTATCCGTACAACGGGAAATCCATAACCAACCAATGACTACTTGCGGTAATGCTCTGGGAGTATGATAAGTCTTAGTCATTTTATTGTACCAATACCAACAGCATCCACTAGCCCATGACTCACAATAGCCGCCAATAGTGGTTCAACATATTCTGGGCATGATGATGTATCATGGTTCTGACAACGGATCCCCCAACCAACTGTGACAATGGTTCCACCAAGTGACTGGGAGATCCGTTCATAAACTACCATGAGTTGCTCACCATGGTGATCTACTCGCAGGATCTCCCGCCAGCAAATGATTGTGGCTTCTGATAGGCCATGGTACCGCGATTCATGGCTAAACCTAGCTTAACCTATCATCCTTGCGAACCTATCCAGAACCTAGCCACCAAAAGTGCCTTACTAGCCGATCAACAACCTATCAGTGAAACCTATCCACTGATTGTTGGCCACGAACCTTTTGAACCAGCTCTACGTGGCTACTGAATAAACCACAAACCCAAAAAACATGGAGACTAGTGATGTTGCACGGCCAAAACCAAAGGACCCTTTTCAGCAAATCAACCATCGTTTGTTCACCTGAAGTGCTCAGTTTGTGGCCGACATGTTGTAACATAAATGGAGAAAACTATCTTCATCATTAGCCATGAAAAAGAAAATCATAACACATCATCAATGATGACATGTTGTGCTGTAACCCTCCATGGGCACAAAGCATGGTACCCTGGCCCGCTGCAAGTCGTTGCCATGCGACGCGTTTTGCTGCCCAATTCCTGTTCCAGTCCTTGGAGACTCGGATCTGATTGGCGGCTCCCCAAGGACTTGGGAACCAAACAAATTACGTAGGGGAACTCCTCTCCTTCGCTTTCAGGTCACCCTGTACCGGGCTGGGAAGCGAGACGAAAGCAAACACAGTTCTTTTGCCCGCACAAGTCCCAGATCAAACAGCCGGCATGATGTTAATGAAACTCAGCATGTCGCTGAATGCCGGCGTCCGCATGGCAAAGAAGCATCAAACCGATACAAACGCGAAAGAAAATCAAATGGGACACATTGATGCGTGAGTAGGGGAACACTATTGACATTTTTTGCCAGGGCTTCCGAAGGCTTTGCCCATCTATTGACCAATTCTTTTTTGCCAGGGCATCACCAGGATTTGCCCAAAACGACACTATCAACCAACTAGTTAAGCCCAATAACAACTAGGGACGGTCAACTATGATAGCCAACCAACTAAGCATTTCAAACCGTAGGCGTATGGTAAAGCCTCAAGATATAGAGAGAGGTTGAAATAATGTTGAAATATTGGTCAAGAATTATAGTCGACACATCCTTGTGGGTCAATACCCTCTACCCCACCTGTTCACATCCCCTTAGGGACCAAACCAGTTGTTGGGCTGTTCACCCGCTCATTTGTTGGCTGGTTGACTCATAGCCACATGTGGTGGTTTCTCAAGACAGGGGACCCCCCAGTTATCATCCTTTATATTGGCAATTCATATCCATTTATGAGAAACTACCCGATTATGAGCTATGATTAGTCAACAAACCAATAGTGAAACAAAATTTGAAACTAACCACTGCTAAATTTCATAAACCTAGAGAATTGTATGGCAGAAAAGTCCAAAAAAGCATTTTATTTTGGGGGCATGGTCGGTTAAGGTTCATCAAGTTGGAAACGGCAGACTCAAAGAATATCATGTTTGGCATATTTGGGATGCTACCAATAGGTAACAAGACCTAAATGGGATATGTTCGGGTGATGTTGGCACTGTGTCCACAGCCAAAAGGCCATCATTGCCATGTTTCCTTTCCCTCGCATCTGGCCTTTCGCGTCAATGTCAATTTCTGAGCACTATTCCCTACAAGCATCAAGGAGACCAGTTCCAGTGACCAATCGAACCCCATGCAGGCCCACAACTCCACCAAACACTGAAACATACTGAAACAAAATCTCCTAAAAAAGGTTTTCATTTTTTGTGGAACTGGTTTTCTCCACCAACGATTTTGCCTGGAAATCCCACCGCTGAAAAAATGCTTTTCTTTCCAGAACTTTACTTTCTCGCCCTGCAATTCTCCACCAACGATTATTCCTGGAAATCCCACTACCACAAAAATAAAGTTCCTTTGTTTTCGGAACTTTATTTTTTCCACCAACGATTTTCCCCGGAAATCCCACTACCACAAAAATAGAGTTCCTTTTTTTCCGAACTTTATTCTCTCCTCTCCACCAACGATTTTCCCTGGAAATCCCACTACCACAAAAATAGAGTTCCTTTTTTTCCGAACTTTATTCTCTCCTCTCCACCAACGATTTTCCCTGGAAATCCCACTACCCCAAAAATAAAGTTCCTTTTTTTTCGGAACTTTATTTTTTCCACCAACGATTTTCCCTGGAAATCCCACTACCCCAAAAATAAAGTTCCTTTTTTTTCGGAACTTTATTTTTTCCACCAACGATTTTCCCTGGAAATCCCACTACCACAAAAATAGAGTTCCTTTTTTTCCGAACTTTATTCTCTCCTCTCCACCAACGATTTTTCCTGGAAATCCCACTACTCCAAAAATAAAGTTCCTTTTTTTTCGGAACTTTATTTTCTCAATCAACAAATTTTTGGTGGAAATCCCAGCACTCACAAAGATTTTTGTTTCAAAGTCTTATTTCTCCAAATGTTCAAGAAATAAAATTTCCAAAAAAAATAAAGTTCCTTTTTTTCTGGAACTTTAATTAAAATGCTTTTTGCCCGGCAGGCCTGCTAATACGAAATCAGTTTTTTCCTTCAAAATTCAAAGGAAGAACATGATTTTGTATTAGCAGCAGCTGAGACGGCTAATGCAAAATCATGTTTTTCCTTTGAATTTTGAAGGAAAAAAACTGATTTCGTATTAGCAGGCCTGCCGGACAAAAAGCATTTTAATTAAAGTTCCAGAAAAAAAGGAACTTTATTTTTTGGGGGAGTTTTAATTTTTTGGAACCAAGCATGTCACCAGTGGCTCAGACTTAGGTGTGGTGAAACCATGCCTTTTGCAAGCCCAACCCCTTGTCTAAGGCTTTCAACCATACTTGGCTGGATGTTTCATTCTCATTTCGACTAAGAAACAACCCCAGAAACAGGCTGAATGTTTATCTTTTGGGCGGTGACGTTTCCAGGAAAAATCGTTGGTGGAGAAAAAAAAGTTCCGAAAAAAAAAGCTTCATTTTTGGAGTAGTGGGATTTCCAGGGAAAATCGTTGGTGTAACAAATAAAGTTCCGAAAAAAAAGGAATTTTATTTTTGTGGTAGTGGGATTTCCAGGGAAAATCGTTGGTGGAAAAAATAAAGTTCCGAAAAAAAAGGAACTTTATTTTTGTGGTAGTGGGATTTCCAGGGAAAATCGTTGGTGGAAAAAATAAAGTTCCGAAAAAAAAGGAACTTTATTTTTGTGGTAGTGGGATTTCCAGGGAAAATCGTTGGTGGAAAAAATAAAGTTCCGAAAAAAAAGGAACTTTATTTTTGTGGTAGTGGGATTTCCAGGGAAAATCGTTGGTGGAAAAAATAAAGTTCCGAAAAAAAAGGAACTTTATTTTTGTGGTAGTGGGATTTCCAGGGAAAATCGCTGGTAGAACAAAAAAAGTTCCGAAAAATAGAGGAACTTTATTTTTGTGGTAGTGGGATTTCCAGGGAAAATCGTTGTTGGAAAAAATAAAGTTCCAAAGAAGAAAAACAAATAAGCAATTGATTCTTAAAGGTTGCAAAGGGCAGCGAGCAACAACCACTATCCAACAAGTGAAGCGCACTATAGACTGATTCCTTTTGAAGGGAAATGATGTTTCATATCCCCTTTTCAAACTTAAACCAGGCAACCGTGTGGCAACATTGATTTTCACAGGCTCTGAGCTATATGATGGTCCCAGAATGTTTTGGTTTTAATTCCGGTGCCCCAAAAATAAAACCCTTTTTTGGGCTTAACTACCATGTTTTATGAAATTTAGCACTAACCACCAACCACCAACCAACCTCAACACCAACCACCAACCAACCACTATACAATCATGATGAAACCACCAACATCATCCAACATCCACCAACCAAGTGGCCCCTTTTTCCTCGCCAAGCCTCGTCCCTCCTCCAGCTGCTGACGACTCAGCTGCCGTTCCAGCTCTTGAACGCGCGACAAGGCGGTGCACAGCTCCTGGCACAGCCCATGGGCCCCAAGCAGTGAGCCAGTCAGTTGGTTGGTTGGTTGATCAACCATTCAACTGTTCGTGGATCATTGACCATTCAACTCATGGCTTAATACGCCTTAAAAACCATTGGTATCCATAAGTGATTGACCACGAATGACCATCATTTACCATCCAGAGGTAGGTTGTACACATGTCTAGGCCCGTATTAGGTGGTGATTAGTGGTTTCATATGGTTTACCATCAACCACTGGATGTTTGAGATTGGTCATCAAAGAATGGTTGACCATGACATACCATGACAATGTTGTCAACCCTCAGCCATCAACCGGTCAGTGATTAGCCAATCATAGCCATGAATCCACCAATATCAACTGCACATCAATAAATCATCAAATCATCCACTTCTGCAAACCTTTTGTGCCCGTTGCCCGGAATTACATAGCACATGGAAAGGTATGAGACACCTACAAGCCACCAACAGCTGGGGTAGCTGACTTCCCGGAATCTTCGTTTGGGGGTTGTCAGGTCATCATAGCCGACTCGTAACCAGTATAATTGCAATTAAGCATTAGGATCCCTCATTATGGTTCATCATAACCATTCACAACCAAGCAAACTGCAAACCTATCGAACATCAAACAAAAACTACTTTCAGCTTCTCACAACTTCATCATGGGAACACCTTTCTCCAGCTGCCTCTCGATGCAAAGCCAACTGACGGTCGAACTTCCGGTCGTTATCCGCAGACCGTGCCTGTGCTGTGGCAGCCCCCTCAAAACAAAACTGCCATGGGTTGCTGTGGGTTCTTTCAATAATCGGCCCTGTGTATTCTTGAGTATATTGGGGTCATTCAATCTTCATGACCATTTAGTGGTCATATGCGGTCCTTTCTAAAGTGCTAAACCTTCAGGTGTCCCCGGGTCATGTAGGCATGGTCATCAAACACTTGTGACATCATCCTTTGCAAACTTGAAACAATCGCTTCTCTACATGGCATCATTAAGATGTTGGTCTGTCTGTGCTGGGGTGTTCCTCTCACGTATCTCGTTCTCCCTGAAGTTTCTCACGACCTGACTCTGTTTTCAATCACCGCCTTCTTTTTGACACCCCGACGCCCGGGTAAAAGGTCCCGTTGCTTTGAGCTCCAACTCCATGTCTACGAAACTAAATGTTGTACATGTATAAGATGCCTTCTACCTCGTTCTTGCGGTGTTCCTGCCTCACTTTGAAACCAGCGCAACACTCCTCCGGCCAATCCTGGTGTGGCCCCATACTTTTCCATACGCCCAAATCGGATGCCCACTGCTGGCATCTTGGAAGCCAGTTATGGACTCCATGAACCCATCGGACTGCCAACTCCTTAGCCTGAGCACCATCCCTGAGGATGTCTACATACCAAGGCTTCTGACGTCTCAACGTTGTCCCACCTGGCCCGACCTGGCCTGGAGTTCGTCCAGTTTGATGGACAAAGTCTGGCACTGCACTTCAAAGTCCTGGACCAAAGCGAAAGCCAAGAAGGAACAGCTTTTTTTGTTGAAAAATGTTGGTTGAATGATGGGACTAAAGGGGAATAATGAAGGGAATGAAGGGAATAAAGCTGAAGTAGTTCTGCGTGAGCTGTGCGCTTGGCTGAAAACTGACGACCAATGACGAGCTCTTTTCGCAACAAAATAGCTCACGCATCCAATGTTTGGATCAACACGCCAGTAGCTGCCAATTTCAAAACAGAGTCACTCACCCCATGGAATGTGCCGGTGGACCGGTGCTGTTTGGCGCTGCTTCGCACCCTTATCGCAGTCCACAATAGATTCAGTAATTATTAAACCTCGAAACTGCATGTGTGTGTGGTTGCAAGAAGTTGCCTCACACCTGAGCACATACACCTACCAGAACTTCTCCAAATCTCCACTGGTGGTACCTACCAACCATCCCTGAAGGGCATCATGAAATTGATACAGTAACCAACCAGCTATGGAGGTCATAGCTAGTTGATGGACAATCAGCATCGACTTGGAATTTCCTTTCTTGCCAACGCTTCAAAGTCATCAGCCAAAGCAACCAGTGCTGCTCTCCTGTGCTTTGGCCGTGGTCGCTTCCAAGCGTGCCTTTGTTGTGAGGTGCTGGGACACCTGATGTTCGTGCCTCACCGCTGTAGCTGCAGGGCAAGACCCTCAAATGGAAAAAAACTCCACACTGTTAAGCATCATTGTCATTGATCCTCATCCTCATCCTCATCCTCCTCATCATCCTCATCCTCATCCTCATCCTCATCCTCCTCATCATCCTCATCCTCATCCTCATCCTCATCCTCCTCCTCCTCCTCCTCCTCATCATCATCATCATCATCATCATCATCATCATCATCCATACCTCTGGTCTTACATCACCCATTCTTGGCACACAAACTCGCGAAACACCTCTCGCAGCCCGTCTCTGGACTCTGAGGACCATTGCTCAAGTTGTGCCGCCGCCATCTGCCTTTCCAAATCTGCTACACGCGAATCCGCCACCTGGAAACGCAGCTACAGCAATGGGGTTAGGCCGAGGCAGCAGCTGTGATGAATCAAAATCGGGTATACTTGTCCACAACCAACCAGTGGTCAACCACCAACCAGCTACCAACCAAGTATCAACAAAGCAGCTTATCCACGATCCAAAACGATACAACACGATCCAACCACCAAGCATGGACCGCAGAGCTGACGAGTCACTGTGTCCAAATCAGCTCTGACCACAGCGCGCCGAGTGAACTCGTCAACTTTGGCCTTGAGCACCCACCACGTGGTGCCCGTGTGGTGCCATGTAGGCTAAATGGTGAGGCATTCGTGTTGTTAGATTCGTTAGTCCAAAAGCCAAAAGTTCATCAGGCGCCAACGGCTATTGACACAGTTCATCAGTCTTCATGCACACGGATCATCATTGATCCACCAAATACTGATAATTTCTGGCCACTACTGCCATGAACAATTCATAGGTCCAAAATGAGTCGCCAGAACTGGTTCGTTTTCCTGTCGAAACTGATTGCTGTTGGCTGGTTATGCTGTGTTTTTGTGCAAGATTTCACTGCATCAGCCCTGTCATCCAAGCAATGCATCTGCATACGCACGCACTGATCTGCATTCAAAGGTATCGTGATATGTCCACACTGCATGTGAACCCCTACGCCTACACATAGACATGCCCTTGGTGTGGCCACTTTGCATCTGCAGTGATGGCGTATTGCTGTGCCTGTAGACCCTTGGTCTTGGAGGCCTCTTGGCCCAGTCGGTCACATTCCTGCGTCGAGCTCTCTCATGTAGATTCAGCGGATGAATTATCGTGATGAATCTTTTCTGCGTAGAAATTGCGTCCGTAAGTAAATTATGTAGATATGTGTGAGATGGTATGTGATGCGTCTGCATAAGTTTTTTGGCATGCCTTGCTGAGCACTAGGAGACAAGTGCAGAACTGGCGTGGTACTCCCATCCCTGGCGTCTCCCATCTCCTGGGTCTTGGCCTGCAATTTCATCTCCAACTCCGATTCCCGGGCGCTGGCGTCTTGGAGTTCGGTTTCAACTCTCGTCTTGTACTGATTCATCTTGCGTTCGTACCTTGGTTGGACGTGGTGAGAGTGAGACAAGGGTGGCTAGGAAGAATGGCTAATCGTGGCAAACAATGGCTGATGAGAAATGAAAAGAATGGCAAATAGATGTAAATAGCCGCTCATGATGGTTAATAATGGAAACCGATGCTCAACTGTTGTTGATTGTGAGTCTATTAATGGATTTAATGGTTTGGTAATGGCTGCTCATGACAGGCAATGGCTGATAAAGTAACATCAATGGTTCATCATTAACCTTCATTCATCATTCACCGCCAACAATAATTCATCATTCATCAGAATCATGATTAAGCTAGTTGATCACTAGCCATGCTTAATCAATGGCCATCCTGAATAATTAGCCAATATGACTCATTAACCCAGCCCTAACCCACTGACTGGGATGCACTTGCACTGACCATCATTGATCCTTAGCCATCATTGACCATCATCATTCATTCGCCACCATTGATCACAAACCACTATTGATTGTTTGCAGTCTTAGCTCATCAGCCATTTTTAATCATTAACCCTTGTTCACCATCAACCGTCACCAGTCACTGAATAAGAATCATGAGTTAACCATTAGCCATCATGCCTCAGCATTCAAACTGATAAACAACAAATATTTAAGCATCATTAATCAACTGATTCATCAGATTTCATCAGTGACCACAGTGACCATGAAAAAAATCGTGAACCATTAGTTAACCATTAGCAAATCATTAGTAAATCATTCACCATCAGAAACCAGTAACCATGACAAGGTAAGCAGTTGGCCATTAGCTTAGCCATTTAACTCCCTAATTAATACTATATACATAACTGGTTACAACTGATTACCCATTCTTCTACATACATAATTAACTCCCATTTGCCAGCAACCACCCATTTATAACTTATAAGTGCTTATAACTGCTTAAAACTGGTTATAACATGTTATGACTGGTTATAACTGCTTATACCTGGTAGTAACTGGTAGTAACTGGTTCTAAGTTCCTTCCTTCGAGCTGCTGCTGCCGTTGGAAGTCCATCTCCTGTCGCAGCTCTGCGGCGGAGAGGTGCAGGGACTCCACTTGGCTGTTGGCCAAGTGCAGCTGCTGCAGCAGATGTTGCACCTCCACGTCCTGTGGCAGGCGATGGCGGTCGCTGGGAAATGCTGGGTATGTTGTGGTTATATGAGGCTTAAGCCAATATAGATGTATGGCTACACTAGTTATATATGGTGAATGATGGTTATACATGGCTAGATGCTGGTTATTTACTTGTTTTACTTCTGAGGGTAAGAAATGGTACGTAAGCATGGCTAATGTTGGTTCATGATGGTTATATGGCGGTGGGTAGATCATCTTGAATGATTGAACCAGTGGTTGATGTGCTCTTGGTGTAGTTCCAGGTTTTTACAAACATACAAATATGATGGGGTTCGGGTAATGGAACAGCCAGAGAGGATCTCCTTTTAGGCATCAGGAAGGGATCACAGAAAGTGTCTGAGTATCTCATGTTGAGTTGGCCATCAACTCCTCTTGGTCAAAAACACCTGCCCGTTCAGGGCTATGAAGAATCCCGGAATAGGACCGTGCCCAAAACCCTGTGCAACCTTCACAGCTCGGCTCCCAGGTCCATAAAACTCAATAGACTCTACTTCGATGATCATATCCCACTTCGTAAGTGGGTAGTAACCATAGTTCAAACTCATTTGCAAATGGTATCACCCACTTATGGCCACTACATGTCTCTACTAAACATGCTTACTCAGCACTTACCAGCGGTGGGATCTACCAATGGCTACAAGCAGTTCTGCCATGAGCTCCTCTCAGCCCATCACCCACCTTGGAGCTCACTTTGGCTGCCAACTCCTTTCGCTGCTCCTTCTCCTGGATGCCAAGTGCGGCCACAGCCGCCATGGGTGGTGAAGGAATCAGGGAGGAATGGATCGAATGAATTGAATGAGTAGCTGTTTGATGGTTGACTTAGATGATTGGTGATGCTTAGTGAAGCGTTGATTGATGGTTAACGAACGGTTCATCGAGGGTGCCAACCGTCACCTTCACCCCACAAGTTTGAAATGTCTCCTCTTCGGCCCAGACTTGCCAGGATTCGAGGTCCTCACCCCGAACAGTTGATGTTGGCCACTGATCAAGGTCTTGGGTGTCCTATCTGTCCTATCTAATCGTCGGGTGCCCCCACGGAAAGGGCTCAGGATGCCAACTACGCCAAGTATGCCACCATCTACCACTTCATTGTGCTCAAACACTGGCAGAATTGTCACTTGCAACATCACCAAAAAAAAACTAACCTGGTCTCGGAATGTCTCACGATTGTCTCCTTCCTGCCATTCAACTGCTGCCCATCATGGCCCCCAGATTTCACTCCCCGGGTCCGCTTGAAACTCCCTCACCCGCTCTGCAGCGGCATCCATTTCCGCCTCGATGAAACAACTCTTCGACATGTGGCTGTGCCTGTTGGGTCCTCATGTCATCACGGCAACTTCATCGTTTGTTTGGTTAGCCACCAAACATCGCCCACAACGCTATGACTTACTCCCTGGAAAACGTCTGCAACCCATTGCAACCCTGGTGAAAAACAGAGATGAATAATGTATCTGGAAATTTCTGGAAGCTCTGGGACTCCCAGCTGAGGCAGACCGCGTGACGTCGTCCTCAGCCCCAAGCAGCACCCTGGTGGCCTGGTGACCTTGGGATCCTACATGGGAAACTCCTCAGTCGCAGGCCATGAGCGATTGCATACTTTTGCATCTCTCCTCTGTCTCGCGGCAACCTCGGTGCGGCGATCAGCTTGGAGATCTTAAAAACCCCCAAGCAGTGAAATCATCAGCTTGTGGTAGGATTTCCTGCTAGTTTACCAGCGGGATCTCCTGCCGGATAAATCATTCACCAAACGTCGTCAAGGGCTTTCCAACCACCATCGAATTACCATCGTTAAGCATCCAGCGTGAACTACTAACCATGAACTTTTACATCAACCATCACTAGATATATCACCAATATTCAACAATGATTAGCCATGCCCAACCCATCCGCCAGAACTCCTCACAGCTCGATCTTTTTCGCGGCCGGCGCTGCTTTGGCACCAGGAGTTGGTCACTGGCCCTCCAAACCTTGCGCTCTCTGGGATCAACCCCGGGGGTTAGGCCACGGCAACGGCCATGGCTTTGCGCCAATAGTCCAGCGAAGACTTGCGCAGCAGCTGATGATGCGCGCGCATCTTGTGGCTGATCTCCCAGGCATCTGCCTGTCGGGTTGATGTCGATGGGCTTATGAAGGTTTATGGATGATGATGATGATGATGATGATGATGATGATGATGATGATGATGATGACGATGAGAATGCTCAAAAAGGATGATAATGATTGATGGGCATTCTGGTTTATGGATGAAAATGGTTGATATTGGCGGTGAAATGACTGACCAGTGAGAATTACAAGGAATGGTTATCATCATGGATAATGATGGTTAATCAACGGTTGCTGGGCACATAGGGATCCATGTATTTCGCGATCCGAAAGAGTGGGAAATGCTCTGCTACAAGGCTGTGCAACAAGTCAGGGGCCAACTTTTTTTGCCGCGCGCAGTGTCCCCAATGCTTGCGCCTTTCAACAAGACTCACGGATCTTCTCCGTCCTGCTGTCAACTCCTTGGATTGGAGAAAAAAAAACATCCAACTTCCGGCTGAGAAGAGAGATCGGGTCTGAACGGCACCATGCTCTTGCTCATTGATCATGATCCATAGAGAGATCATTGATCCATAGAACTTCTGAATGCTCTTGCGTATTCATGCTCCCTCTCGGTGGCTTGGAAGTTCAGACATCCAGCGATGTTCTTTCGCGATGCTGGTCCTGAAACGGCATCTACCCTACACATTGCCCAGCCCGCAGAACATGAAATGCAGCTAGCACAGGCATGAATAAGCCAGTGCCTCTGCCTAAAACACCTCAAACTAAAGCACACGCTATGTACAGTTCCTCACTCCTCTAGGGAGACTGCTGGAAGATCCATCGCAATGTTTCAGCCATGCGAAGCCATGCATAACGCATCACCGGGCATGATGCGTTCAAACTTCCTTGGGCACGTTTGCATCACATGCGGCTGTCTGAATGGCATTCACCTGGCCCTCTGCGATGTCTCCTTCAGCTGTTTGGCACGGCTTTCCAATGACCACATCGGTCGATTCTTCTGTACTTCTTCTGTAGGAAAGTTTGGCATCTTTCTTCCCTTTCAGGCGGAGCATGACCAAAACACTGCCACAAGCGCTGACAATGGCTGCTGCAAAAAGCAAAACCCAAAAGGCTGGGTCTTCAGCCGCGTGCCGCCACCAGCTCACAGGAATGACAGGACAACTGCTGCTGTCAAAGTGGTCATCGGCGGCGAAAATGGAAAATGCGCCGTGCTCTGCTTCCACAGTCAGCTTCAATGGTGCGGCCTCAACGCTGCCACATGCCAGCAAGGCATAGTGCCAGTCCCTGGTGGCGGTCTTTTGGTGGATGTTGATTGAGAAGGCCGTCTCTTGCTGCGGCTTGAGACCTCCCTTGCCGAAGCTGGACAACAAGGGTGCTGAGTTGGAAATTGCAAGCTTTTCTTCACAACTGGAAGTCTCCCAGTCATGTTTTGCCCTTCCCCATGTGTCCTCTCTGCCATCAAATGCCGCCAAATATACCTGGGCTGAGTCCGGCAGTGGCGCTTGACCTCCCCAAAGCATGTGGACAACAAGTTTGGCCACTGGCACCCCATCCTCCTGCCCGAAGCAAAAGCCTCCGAGGTGCCACCAGCTGTTGCTTTGCAGCACGGGTTCTGCTTCCAACGCTGGGTTGGTCACTTCAAAGGTAGCCATGCACTTCGAGCTCGCCAAAGCCAAGAGAACTTGGAAGAATGCCATGGCGTGAGGCGTGCTGATCCCTGAGCCGGAACCGGAAACTGGCCGGCAAAGGCTCTCCACTTTGCTGCATCTCGGAGATGCTGAATGTCTTCATGGGCCTCTCTTCATGCTGAGTTTGGTCAACCAGGATGGCCTGATCAGCACTCAGCTATACGTCACCAACCAGCTATAGAGATTGTTCACTATAGTTGTTGGCATCTGCCACTGAGACTACCGACAAACCAAGCCACCTGTACTGGCATGTTCCCCAGCCTCTGATATCGTGGATGCAAGCTGCAGCATTTCTCGAGCACTCCTGTGCAAAAAGTGAGGTGATGAACCACTGCAGGATGTCATCAACTTCAACAGCTATCAGTTGTCAAAACCTCAACAGCCTAGAATTAATAGTTGATTAACACCAGTACCAGTCTGGAACTAATATTTGTCTATTATGAACACATGTTAATTCATTTGTGACTGTCTAGATAGACTTAGCAGTAACAAACATCCGCCGCCTGTTCGTGGACCCACTCATGGACCCATCACTATGTGGACCAGAAAACCCATGACCAAAGTCTGACAACATGAGGGATCGTGAGGGGAAATCTGGATTTCTTAAAGTAATGAAAGTCACAGGCTAAACATGAAGTAAACACCAAACCGTAAGTTTACACTATGAGCTTGGTAATTCTCTGTCTTTAATTACTGTATTTCCTAAGATCTAAGTATACAATTGGAATTGAGCGCACACCAAACCTTCCATCTCCAACCATTCCAATTCACGCATAGGCAGATGGGCATACCCGCACATAATGCACATAGAGATATGTATTGACCATATATACTGCATACCCTATGTTTACCGTATTCGATGTATCTGTGCATGCCTGGGTTTGTCCAAAAAAAAAGTGCAGCATATTTTGATGTACACTGATTATACTGTACACTCTGGGTGTATACCAGTAAAATTCATCCATGTGTCCATCCATCGGTGTGATTGCGAAAATGGTTGTCCACCCATCTTGTCTGGCAAAAATGGTCAAACAGCTCACCACCCTTCGCTCCCATGGCTTGGAACAATTGGCCAAGGCACTTGAAACGCACCAGGTGAGGCCAAATTTCCCACTCGGTGTACTGAGCCCAGTAGCCTCGGCTGCCATGGCTGATCAAAACTTCCAAGCCCTGGTCCCAGTAGCCTCAGCCAAGGTGTTGGTGGATGATGGTTGGGATGTTACGTAAAGAGTCATCCACACACACACTCATACATGTGGAAATACATGCGTATGCTGACCATGAATGCCCATGTTAAAAAGTTGGCATGAGGCCGCTGCAAGACCCATCCCCCCTCTTCTGTTCGATCATCGCGGGGGGCATCTAACAACCTTGCCACATGGGCTGAAGCTGTTCATATCCCATGAATCTCCATCAGCTTAAAGTTGCTATTCAAACGACATCTGTCTTGGTCAGGTTGAAGGTGAGTCGAACTCAACAGCTGCATGGGAGTGCCCCTGTCCAACCAGCTATCCAAAAGAGGTTCGCCAATCCCATCGTAGCTGGCTGGTAGCCATTCCGCGTCGGAATGAACTAAGCAAATATCGAAACCACACATTAAATGATTCAACAACTCGTCTTCTCACAGTGCTGCATGCAGCTCTCAAGACCAAGGCACCTCCAATATGCATCTTGGACACCCGTGATTCCCAAGAAGGAAAGTTGTTCAACCAATGGAAATCAGCTGTACTTCCTGCAGTTAAGGGCATAATTTGAGGATCTCCATGCTGGGAAGCACCTTGAAGTTCCATGGGTTCCCGAACACATACTGGAAAATGCTGACCTTGCAGCCGAAGGACGTCGATCTTCTTCAAAGCCTTCTGGACTGAAGACCTCCCTCTGAAAATCGAATGGCGAGAAGGGATAACTGCAATTTCCAGCAATCCTGAGCTGAGCACAACCCGATGCAAAAGGTTTAAACTAAGATTTCGCCAATATGATTGTGTGAGCCAACGGTTCAAACAAGGCTTCGTAAGTGTAGTTCAATATGGCTAGTTGATGGATATGATATGCCCAAAAAACAAAATGCTCCGAAATGATGGTAAATGCCATACTTCATGACCTCAAACGCCCGATCAATAAACAACATATACGGACTAGCGACCCATTAAGCCTAAAATGAAGTAAATGGGCGGGGCAACATTAAAGAATCCAAGACACGAAAAGGATCTTCCCGGCCTAGAGTAGACATTGGGCATGAGTGGATATGAATGCTGCACCGATATGCAAACTTTAGGAGTCCTCGAAGGTCCAGCCACTTTGGCCTTCCTCCAAGTTTAGCATCTTAAGATAGGCGAAACTTCTGTTGGGGACGGATTGATCGGATCAAGAGCCAAGGGTCACCCCAGCCCTTTGATGGCTTCAACTTCTTTCCATCCTTCATCTGCCCATCCTCACTTAGTACGATTCCTTCATTGTATCCTTATCATTTTTGGTCGATCAGTTTGTGATAAAACAGTACTCATCAGTAATCCAGTGGCATTGAACAATGAATTACTAGCATTTACTAACCATCATCAACCATTCTTTGCCATCATCAACCACTACCAGGCCCTTAGCATCCCCTCACCACGCCAGCATGGCCCTTCTCCTCTCACCACGGCCACCGGGTTTCGGGTCCACGGAGCGGGACAGCTCTGGATCCGTGCGGCCGCAGAAGGGCCCCGCGAAGGGCCACATGAATTTGTGGAGCAACGGCAGTGCTGGGACCAAGGTGGGAGACCCTAACCTGGGCAGCCATGAAGGATGGTGGTGGTGATGGTGGTGTTGCTTCTCTATGGGTTTAGACATGGATTTTGGGGCTTTGCCATTGATGGTATGTACCACTAAACCATGCCAACACAAGTGCTAAGCCCTTTCATCAGCTCTCGATGGTTTTCAACACAGCATCATTCCTCGGTGCCTTCGCCATCATCCAGCATGACCATCAGCATTCCATTGAACCACGATAAACAAGTCCCAACATCAGCACGTGATTCCTCAAGACACCAATGCGCACCTCAAGCTTCACAAATTGCTGCTTTTGGCCCATTATTGATTTGATACACCTCCTGCCTCCCCATCTCTGTCGCTGGGTGGCGCAAAAACGTCTGGCAGTCGCTGGGCATAAGGCACGTGCGGAAGCAGCGCCAGCAGCCTGTAGTGCCCAATCTCCTGGAAGCCTCAAGTGCAAGTGACTGCGTTGATGGCAGGTCAGCTCAATGCGTATCCTTTGTTCTCCAAAAGTTTCGCTTCACCGTTTTGGCTGGGGACCCGCCATGAAAAAGGCAAGGCCGGCCTTGTTACAACGGTTCAGAAGCCCAAACCAACTGTTTCTGCTAAAATCAGTTGCTTATTCGCCAAGGAACTTAAGGACTTCTTGGCTGCGTCCATGACCACCACACGAGGGACAGCAATGCCACTGCTGCGTGCCTGCCCCACTGCCATTGCCCAGCAGTTGATGGTTTACGGTTGATTGGTGGTCATTTAATGGCCACCTTCATGGTCAGTTGGTGTCAGTTGGCTGATGACTAGTTGCTGGTTCTATATGATTACTTCATGGTTAGTTGATGTAATGGCAGTCAGTGACTAATGTTGGCTAATGATGGCTATCAATAGGTTACATTGGCTCTGGGTGTGAAAGTTTCGAAAGCCAATGAGTGCATGATACACCGACGTCTAAATCATACCCATTGCTCGAAGACCTTTGGTGGTCTGGGAACTGCACGTCCTCAAGGAAAGCCATTGATGTGCAATGATGTACTATGATGTACTCATGCGAGGATGCCGGGGGGTAACCCGGCAGTCATGTTGGCTAGCAGTGTGGCCATCCAAACATTATTGGGATTTCTTATGCTGGTCATCATGCATACCTATGGGTGAGGCAATGGCATGCAATGGCCCCAACATAGGATCATCATGCCAGTTTGCACAGAATGACCAGCCGTGAGCGCAAGGATTTGTACGATCTGATTTTCCCTGACGGTATTCCGATTCTGACCTCAAATTCCCCACGGACACCGCCGAGCTGAGACAGCCCCATCTTGTTCCCATGTGTTGTGTTCCTATGGCAGCTACGGGGTTTTCAAGGAGCCCACCAAGCTGCACAGCCTCCTCACTGAGCATTTGGATCACTCGAATGAAAGCGGGCGCTGAAGGCAACCGAAAGCGAAAGAGCAGCACGTCCTGAGGCTGTAGCCAGTCCGTCCTTCACCACTTTAGGGACCCAAAGAAATGATTCAACAACAATCCCCTCAATGGTTAATACAGAAGGAAATCATGTGCTCCCTTGTAATATGGCCGGCATAGGTTATGCATGACGCTAACTGTGTAACAATATGATTAACCACAGCTGATAGATTCTGATAGGAACCAAGTGGAAGCGCTGCAAAGGACATCTAAGGGACACATTAATAGGACAATCCGCTCCCAGAACCAAGGACAAAAATCGCATACATCATGGGGATGGTAGGTGACACCCCCGCAGGTGATCCCTCCAGAAGCAGATGATTATTAAGCCCTTGTTAATGGCTGATGGTGGCTACGAACCCCTTAGTAAACTCTTGTTGAGGGTTACGCCTTTGGCTAACTACGGATCTTCTTTTGGGCCTCTTCGGGGGCCGCTGTGGGTGCCGCCTGGGGTTCAAGGCCTACGGCACTCTTCTCTCAACTACACAGGGTTACGCCTTTGGAGGGGCCACCTGCAACCTCCATGAATACACCTGCGTCAGTGCCACCAAAGGCCAGTGGAGCTTGCTAGCTGGCCACCAGTGCAGCTATACGGCAATTTTGGAAGAACACTGGAACAGCTGGCACCTACTGTATCACAATGGATCCTAACATTGTAATTAGTTGCCATCATGCAGGCAATGCTTCGCAATGAAAGATTTGCCAAGCCGAAAAATGACACAAAAAAACTTTCTGCCACAATCTCATACAATCTCCACCTGCCTCTTCCTTTTGAACCACTAGGATGCCAAAGCGTCCACAGAACGACCTGAACTACAGGATCTACAGGGCTTTGTCCGGATGCCCTTCCCCTACGGACCGAGTCTCCGATGACCGGGGCGAATACGTTGCCGCTTGGCTCACGTGCAAACACAGGGCGGGCACGTACGGAGGTCTGATGCCTGGGTTCAGCTCTCGGGTGGATCCACTGCTCCGGACTCCCTACATCAACACCATACACCCTTGAGACATCTTGAGACTTGAGCAGCTGAGATTTTGATCATCATCAACACCACCACCATCACCATCAGCATCACCATCGTCATCGTCATCGTCATCGTCATCGTCATCGTCATCGTCACCACCACCACCACCACCACCACCAGCATCATCATCATCATCATCATCATCACCATCACCATCACCATCATCATCATCATCATCATCATCATCATCATCATCATCATCATCATCATCATCATCATCATCATCCAGGACTATTGAAACTTGTTCATTGTATCCCTGCCAGTATATATTGGTCAATAAACAAATCATTGGCCATCAGCAGCCATGAAGTATCATTAACGACCGTTGTTCTTCACCGGCATTCAGCATCATCACTACTGAACCATTGGTTATTCTCAATTCTTAGCCATCAACCATCGTCAACAACCCCATTTCCCTATCGTCATTATTCGTGGCATTTCTTCATTTCCTGGGCCAGGTGGCCTGCTTGAAAGTTGAGCATCTCAGCGGAAATCCGCGCTGCGGCACTGATGGTGCCCTGTGCATCCGCAGTGCCATGGGAGATCCCCATGAAGAAAGAAGAAGGGTGTGAGGAATGGTTTCTGAATGGTCGAACAACTGTGAATAACTAGCTCTGTTGTGGGCAAAGCTAAACGAAATGGCTACTCTGATGGCTGAAGAATGGCTTACGCTGCTGATATGAGAGATCCAGCTTGACAACCCATGAATGTTTTGGCCTGGGAAATTGCAACAGCTATTGATGGTAAATATGTTTGTCCAATGTGGATCTCAGTTTATGTCAGATCTTTTGCAAACTCTTCCAGGGCACGAGGGATTTGCATACCTTTCGGGCTGCCAACTCACAGGTTGGGCGATACCATCTAAGGGATACTCAAAAACACCTAACTGCTACGTATCACACATGCCTGTGGGATGTTTACCCTGGCTGTCTCAGGATCCGCTCGCCGTGTTGAAACCTTGGTAAATCAGCTGCTCACACCAAACAACTGAACATTGAACCTCTTTTCTTCGCAAAATCCTCGCGATCAAATCTTCAACCAACCCAGCGACCGACCAACCAACCAGCGAGCACCTGCGGCTGCATCTCCAAAGCCATCTGACGAACCAAGGGCCAGAACTCCGGCAACTCCTGGCAAATCTGAAGCGACCAGCTGGCTACCAGCTGGTCGACCTGCCAACCCCACGATAAACCCCATGTAATCCTGGTGAATGCACAGTCTTGCGGGCGGATTGCCCGAACATTTTTTGGTTCATTGACCGCACACCACGAGTTCTAGGGACTGGGACTGACCTCTCAAGTTCTTGCTTTCCATGGCACAAAGGACGAGCTGCACAGGAAAAATGTCATCGGTATCCGCACAAAGCGTGTCCAATTGAATCGGTGCGAGAAAGGGCGTGCATCAATTGGCTTCATGACACCAGTTCGGGTAGATGTGGGTTGGTTTACCTCAATCACTGGCTGCTGGTTTCAACTTCTGATTTTCAAGGAAGGATTCCCCGTTTAGAGGGATGGGGGGGTATCTTCCAAGAAACGTGGTAACTATCACCCGTCTTTCTACGCATTTCAAGGTGCAAAGGGCAAAGTTGACTGAATTATCTGCCTTCAATGTCATCATTCATCATAATGCATCAAGAAACTCTTGAAATTCATAATCCTAGTGGACTCTAGCGGACACTTTGAAGCTCTTGGATGTGGATTTTATTGGAACATAATAATGATACGAGTGACACTGAAGCCAAGACAACCCCTGCGCAGCCTGCTCTCCAAAGACTTGAAGGAAAGAGTGGAGGAGGCACATGCTGACTCGAACCAAGAGCCGACTCGCTCCCACCGCTGCATGCATCCTGGTCTCCGAGGCAGAACAGCATGAAATCAATAGAAAATCCGTTCGCAGCACTGCCAAGGTCGAAAGTCCAATGTTTCATTGGCATTTCCAGCTCCTATGAAATTTATCGTCCAAACCCTGGCACCCGCCAAACATCCAAGAGAAATTTGTGGGGCCCCTCCAAGCAAACCCATGACCCATCACTAGGAGTTCAAAGCCAAGAATCAAAACACAAAGCCATAAGGGCTCGCAGCAAACCAAAAGACCTCAGAGGCAACTCATGGTAAGTCCCGTCATGGTGCTAAGAGTTTCATCAGCGATGGAGCTGTGCAAGCAAACGCTCGGTGCTACTAACACTTGGCTGGTTCTTTGAGAATGAAATGTCGTTGTGATTCAACATGTTCGACCACGTAGCTAGCTGCTTTGTGACAAACACACTTGTGCAAGGCTGACGCATTGCAATGTTTGCATAGAATGGGGGACAGGGACTCGCCAATGCTACATCTGACGAACTATATCATTTTTTGGGAGTGCCTGGACTACAAACGAACCAATTTCTGTGGCTTTACCATTGGTCAGAATTACTCAGCTGTTTCATTGGTACGAACTTGTTTGTAACCTCCCATTATTGACCATCACTACCATCATCATTGACTTAAGACCTTAAGACACCATGAACTCCCTCACAAACCAATATAGCCTAGCCAAACTATAGCTCTATCACCCATTGACCACTTACCAAATTGCCATCATGAGCCATTATCTCTCTTTTCTGCGAATTTGCCCATGATATACCAACATATGATCGGCCCCATTCACCAACAACGAAGGCCACCATCAAGCACTAATCAACCATCATTGATTGAACAACCCTTAAATCTGCCATCACTAAGCATCACTAGGCATCAAGCACCAACTCAGCCATGGTATCCCCATGACTTCCCAGGGCGTCCCGTGGTCGCCATCACCGGTGCGGTGCCACCGTGGCACCGGCGCGTCGCAGGAACTTGTTGCGCCAGGCCCAACTGCGCAGCTGGCGCACGGCGCCCTGCACGCTCCAGCGGGCCATGGCGTCCGAACGACCTGGAGCCACGTCTCCGAAACACGTGAGTCATGGCACCAGCTGGTGACAGTTGGATGTCATCTATGATTCTATGATTCTATGATTTGAGTTAATCATTAGAGTTCATCATTCAACTTAATCATAGTTGACATAACGTGATATTTGCTGATGAGTAACCATCATTAGAGTTCACGAGAGATGGAGTTAATGACTGGAGTTAGCAACAGCATGAAACAGCTACAATAGTAGTTATTAAGCCAAGCCATGACAAGTAGTGATCCAGCATTAGTTGTGAGATTGTTTGCATTCCTTAGCTAGTTGATACCCAATGATGGAAAGCGACAATTGTATTGACCAGCTGTTGACGGATGATGGCCAACCCAGAGCAGGAATTGAAATTACCCACCCAAAATCGGCAAGTGATGGATTACAGTGAATATATGCAATGCTGGTGGCATCAACCATTCACCGTTTTACAAACCACTCCACTCTCAGTCCGTGCGTTTCAGCTTCATTTGCACAGCCCGCAGCTCCTTGAGACTTTGTCAGCGGTTCGCCCCAAAACCTTGGTTCAGTTGGCTTTGGCGACTCAGTAAACCCTGGAAGCCGAGGATCAGAACAAATAGATCAGTTTGAACATGAACATGTTGTCCACAACCAGGACGTCCGCCCACACCCATAATGAGGCACTGCAATAGAGGATCTTGTGCGAGGTTAACGTGGTCTGGAAAAGTTGCAAAAATATTTTGGGTTTTTGGGTTTTGGGGTTTTAGAGTTTAGCGTTTTGCTGTGGCAGCTTTCCGGTGGAGGGTTTGTCAGCTTGAAAACTAAAAACTCAAAAAACAACGGCCAGCGCAGGAATTTGGGAATAGGGAAAGCCTTCCTGTTGCGCGCGGGCAAACGTCAGGGCTGCAGTGAACATGCTTAAACTTATCAACATGAAGGATGATCGTTAGACTGAATTCGAATGATGGATGCTTTTTGTTTCCGCATGGCTGAACATCATGATGGAAATTGATGGCAAAAATGATTTCAATTTCTATGCCAAGTTGATCATGACGCCGCCATCATCATTATCATTATCATTATCATTATCATCATCATCATCATCATCATCATCATCATCATCATCATCATCATCAGCAGCAGCAGCAGCAGCATCATGAACATCAAGCATAGTTCCATCCCCATCCCTTGGCACTGAAGGTCCAACAAGGCACGCCTCCCAAGAGATCTGCAGGGACGCTCGCAGCTGATCTCCCTGGGCAGTGCCCTCCAGCGCCCAAAGATACGTGAAGAAATGGCCCGCTTCCACCTGCGCAGGAGATCTGCTGGGTGATGGCGCTGCTGCTGCTGCTGCTCCTGCTGCTGCTGCTGGTGGCTCTGGCTGCTGCTGCTGGTGGTGGTGGTGGTGATGATGGCCGATGATGGCGGAACCCTTGAAGCATCACCTCTGACCCACGCCTCCACCCGCTCACAGGCCGATTCCAAGGCCGCAGTGACAGTGCTCAGGTGATCCATGTTCACCGGCCCATGCTCTCCGATGAGTGCCACCGCAATCTTCGGGCAGAACTCATTGGCGTTCCAAACGGCCGTGTCCAAGGCAGGAGCATCTTGCCACCAATCCGTGAGCCGAGGCGGTGGCACTGGATGCTCCTCCAAGTATTCCTCGTAACTGCGATAGTACTGCCCGGGCTGAACATTCAAATTCACAACCTGAGCTTCAGCACTGATAAGTGTCACCCGGCTTATCCCAGCTTGGTGACTAGGTTTGCGCTGGCTGCTTGGATAAGCGGTGGTAAACGTGAACTATTTGGCCAAGAGACAATGTCCCATGAAGTAATTCCCCAATCCGCCTGCAGCTCAGGCTGATGGATGGCGAAGGGTTGGCAAACGGCCAGCATCAAAATTGATCTGATCGATCAGTGGCAAGTCCATAGAAGTACTTATTTCCAAGATCATCAACAGTACCATTTCCAGAGACAAGGCATTCTGCCCCCCGGGAGTCTCTTTGTTCAGGTGCCATGGGTGCCATCCAAGAGACTGATTCGGAATGGTCCAGGAAATACGATGGCAGTCCATAGCCCTGACCAAAGGCGTTGACCATGCCCTCCTGGGACGTCACTGGGGTCCCATCCATGGGAATCCCACGGCTGCAACCGTTGCAACCAAGAGGCCCAGTACTCCTTCAACAACGAGTAGTCGAGGTTGGCACGGACCTTGTTCCTGGAGCATAACATAAGGAAATGAGCTTATAGCATCTTATAGCAATCCCATTAATAATCATCACCCATTGATAGAATATCCAAGAAGTTCTGGAAATAAAGACGCTTTTGGGCCTGCAGAATGCTTGGATTTTTTGACTGAACTTATCCACCAAATCACCAGAATGAACTCCAAATCCTGCTGCGAGGCAAAAACACAACCCCGAAATGTTCAATGGATTGCCAAGGAATTTTTTCAGTTTCTCATGTCTGGCCCATTGCAAGCTCCCATGGATGGAGGGCCAAGGGTCGCGATGAAGATCGCGTATTGAACCAGAACGAAGCCAATAGGACACGATAGAAAGCCAGCATACTCAGAGGCATTCCAGTTCCTTGGTTCATGAATGCTATACGAATCCGTGCATCTGCGGATTTCAATTATAAAAGCGCAAGGGCAAACTAGTAGTGACATGCCTTGACAAGAAAGTCAGGTAGGATCACATAGGTATCAATGATATTGCGGGGGCAAGAAGGCTTCAATCAACCACTAGGCAACAATGACAGGCATAGCCTGTGTCCTTTTGATGTCCTTTGACAATTGGAGTCCATGTCCCCAAAAACATCCAAAAACAATGTTCACTACTCATCACCTTCCACCGATGCTTCCTCTTTGAAGTTGCACTTTTCCTGTAACTCGTTGTGCAAACGAGCTCTGAAGTTTGCAATGAATTCGATGTGCCAAATGATCCCGGGGACGTTGGCCAACACATGATCTGTTCCAATGTTTGTTGCAGCAGTGAAGCATTCCCAGCCTGATCTACCATGGCGAGCCGCGGAGGGTCGGTGAAGAGGTGTGCGAAGGCCGCCTTTTGAAAGATCAGAGGAAGATCGATCAAGCCATTCATTCGCAGCTGCACATCTGTGCCGTTCCTAGGGTGTCACGTGGTGCAACCAGCTTGATCCAACCATCCGTTCAGTCCTTTGTCGCAGACACCACTAGGGGTGTGGTACGGCATTCTGCGAATATCATTGCCCTAGTGCAGGTTTGGAATTCTATGGAATTCTGATGTTTGATCATAGCTCAGCTACATCATGATCATTTCCCGGACGCAACAGGTGCAATAGATCCAAGGGGTCCAACCTCGTCAGCTGGCTTACAAGTGCTTCAGGTCAAGCTGCAAGTAGTTGAGCAACGGTACGGTGAGGATGAAGTCCCCAGAAAATTGGCCGCTCTCCGACATTTGATCTTGAACGACTTCCCACTCTCCCCATTTCCTGCGAGTGCAGGTCCGGGTAGTGTTCGGCTGCGTGACATGCCAGACCACTTGTCAAAAAACATACTTTCAACGTACCTTCAATATCCTCAGATTGGCCAATGTCCAACGATAAAAAACCTCAAATCACCCCACGCCATGAATGAAACCACGCAAAGCTGCCAAGCAAATCACCGCATGAAATGTCCTGCTTCGTACAATTTCGTACATCAATCTAATCTGGAGACCCTCAAATTTACGAGCAAAAAGCTATGAGAAACTACATGTCTCTTTGAGATGACCATGCACAAAAGATAGAAATCGCTAACAATCAAAGCAGTTCCTATCATGGCCCATCCTGACGGCCAGATCCAGCGTGGTCTGGCCCATGATGCCCTCCGTCTTCAGCGCGCTGCGAAAGACGGGCCAAAAGGCGTGCTCTGCACTCAAGCCCTCCTGACCACGAGTCAGAGCGTCAGAATCCATGAGAAATCTGAACCCATGAGAACATATGAGAAATCTGAGCCCATGAGAAAATATGAGAAATCTCAAGAATTTCAATGAGTTTCATGTGCAAATAGAAAGCTGCTGGCATGGCAAATGCCTCGAACATGTTTGTACATATACATGCTTAAGACACAGACATACATGGATACGTATAACTTGGCAAATGGGACTGCAAATATTTGCAGACCTTGCAGCAATTTCAAACGCAAGGTGGTTGCGCGGTGTGCGCTTTTACCAGTTTGACTGTGGGTCAGACACCCTGGACCCCCGTGAACATCGAAACACAAAGACACACATGTAATAGTTTACGTTTTGATATCTACTTCGCGTTCACTGGCCACTGCTCGTGATATTTGGTCATGACCCATCCGCAAGAAATCACCAACATTCACCAACGATCACCAACGATATCCAGCTGTGTCCATACGCTATGTCTTCACCATGGCCACCATGAGCAACCAAAGGCCCCTTCCCCACGATGCATCTCAGCCACGCAATTCAGAAACGCCGACGCACGCCTGAGCCACCCGCCAAGCAGCCGTCCCTGCTGCTTGGTTCGTTGGTGGCTTTCCGTGATGGTGAGCACCAGTATCGCCAATGATGGTGAACACCTACATATTAAACATATAAAATTTGCACTTTAGAATCCCCAAAGCTAATCATGGTTCACCAGAATACTGAGCACATCTGAGCATCTTTGATAACCATAGACCATAGTTGGTACTTGTTGCTCGCGATTTCGGTGTGATGAACAAGTTTGCTCATGATCATTATTTGATTCATGACTGGTTGATAGATTGTACGGTACGTTCTCGGCAATAACAGCATGCACTGATCCATGATAACCCTCAACAAACGGTAACGAGCTATTCAAGAAATTTCAAGAACCCGATGAATCAGCGGATCAACCAAGGGTGGGACCTCAACTGCTCTCCTTGATAATCAATCAGTCCATCGCTTGGCAATCTATCCATCTACAAATCTGAACGAGCTATCATGCATCGATCTATATCTATCCATTGATTTACATAACTGATCTCTCAGTCTCGCACTCTCTTGGCATTGGCATGGGTTCTGCCCTTGATCTGCTTGTCTAATGGATAAGACAAGCACCAAATAATCAAATGCGTTGCTAATTGCCCAAAGAAAACTACAAATTACATCAAATTATCTCACCAACTAGTTGCATAACTAGTTGCCCTTGAAGATCTTTAAGACGCTTTAATTCACAGGTGCAATTTCGCACCGCTGTACCCACTCCGTACCATGTGGATCTCAGAGTGAGTGGATCTGAAGACAATGAAAAACATGTAGAAAACATTAGAAATCTAAAGGCTGCTTTCAGATGCAAAGAAATCGCAGCTGCAACCACCAGTCCAGGCACTCAGGGGATGGTCGACCCCAGCTGATGTCAGTCCAGGCATTCAACTCTGCAGAGTCGTCCCCTGGCGGTTGCAAAAAGCGCTGTAAAAGCGCTGTAAATGGTTCAAATTATGCAGTGTGAAGCTGCAAAAGCGCTCTGACACATCACGACGCATGACACCATGTCGCCTTTGAGCGAAGTACACGACATGCTATCGCCTTACTTTCGTGCTGAATCAACCATGACTAAGCGTCCTTAAACATCCTTAGCCATCCTTGACCATTGACCATCCTTAACCATCATCAACCATAAACATCCTTATCCATCCTTATCCATCCTTACTACCATCATTAATAGTTAACTATCCTTAACAATCCTGAACATCATCAACCACCATTGACCATCCTGAACCACTATCAACCAACCTGAGTGGTTATCAACCAACCTTAGCCATCACTATGAGTCATATTAATAACTATTATGGATTGATATTGGTTGATAATAGTTAGAGTCTAGTAATCCCATCTTTTTACTGACCCCCCTCAACCAATCATACAACCATCACAGCATCATCATTCAACCAATCATCCAACAATTCCTAACAGCCAACCTACCAAATCACCAATAAACAAATCATAACAGCCTCAAACCAATAAACCCTAATCATAAATCATCACAACCAACCAGAACCATCAAATCATAACAGCCTCAAACCAAATAATCCTCAATAAAAATCCTAACAACCAACCAGAACCATCAAATCATAACAGCCTCAAACCAATAAACCCTAATCATAAATCATCACAACCAACCACAACTGACAAATCATCACAACCAACCCACAACCAAAATCATAACAGCATCGAACCAATAAATCCTAATCATAAATCATCACAACCAACCTAATCAAAAAAATCCATCCTTACCAAACAATCCTAACCAATAAATCCTAACAACCAATCATCAACAAAAAACATAACAACGCTCAACTTTTCATTTTATAATATTAGAATTATAAAATGAAACTACTTTTTCAATTCTGACAAACTTACTTGATGACGCCTTGATTAAACTCAATCAAATATATCATCTAAATATTTATGTATGTCATCAAGTTCAATATAAATCATATCACCACCAATCAAATCCAACAAATATTCATATAAAATCAATTTTACTATTGTTCTACTTGAACATTCTTTGCTGTAATGCGACCAGAAACAATCAAGAATACCAAATTCTACTTTTTCTTTTAGTATTTCTTTATTTCCTATGCTTCTGAACCAAGATGTTTTAAATTCTCTGTATCTGAATTTGAAATATGAAATCATTAGTTTTTTAAAATCATCACACGCATTATCATTAATTAATCTTGACATTTTTTCAACCCTTACACTTTTCAAATCATTATCTTCAAAAAGACTAGGGTTATATAGATTGAAATATCTAATTTGTAATTCAATGTTGTCCAAATTTTGATTACCAAAATGTCTCATAAATCTGACTTCATTGTTTCTAATTCTTGCGCAATTTCTACAATATACATTTAATTCACTAATCTTATTACATACTACTGCCGGAAATAATTTAAATAAAGTTATGTTAATATCTTTTTTAGCATTTTAATTTTTACATACTAAACATTCACCATAATTAAACAGTGCCATTTCAACTATAATATATATAACTAATATCTCTTTAAACCATTTAAGACATTTACACTATAAAAAAAATATCATTTTATATTATTATAGAAATTCTATCAACATAAGTCGTCCCATCTTACCATTACATAAATCTAATAATACAAATTATTGGAATTATGGATTAGTAGGTGAAAAAATCATCATCGCTCTCTTTTAGAGGGCGGTATTTTAGATTTGTAAAGTATTCAACCCCATTACAGTCTTTTATACACTCAATATTTGGTATCTGGATAATTTCATTGTTAAACTCTTCAAATGTTAAATAACCTTTCTTATGTTTAATAGCATGTTTTTGATATAGATTATACGTATTGGATTTATTTGCAACAACATCTTTTGAAATACAATAATTATTAATGATAAATTCATTGACCCAAAAAAAGGCTTATTGAATACAGCATTGGTGTCATTCTTATTCATTTTCATCACTATCATATATAGATACTATTCTTTTAAGTCTTTTTAGACATTTTAAATTTTCACCAACTCGTGCCTTAATAACGGACGATTAAAACCAGTAATAGTATAATATTTTTGCCCCATCTTTTCGGAAATACTTTCCACAGTATATTCTCCTTGCAAATAGTTAGAAGTTCTTTCTTTTTCACCAGTCCTTTTCTTTCTTATGATTTTAATTTTGTCATCAACCTCTATCTGCGGGTATATTCTATCCTTTCTTGCTTTTGATGCTATATTTAATTTTGCTCTCAACTCGTTCTTATCTTTCCTTGCTTCATTTGGTGTTAAACCGGTTGCAGAGTGCTTCATCTTATTATTGTATGTTAAAATTACTTCTGGTAAATAATCAACCCATTGTAAATTATCTTTTCCTTTCTTTTCATCTGCTTCAAGTCTTTTAAAAATCATATCCTTGACTGTTCTATTAAATCTCTCAACAAAATGAGCTTGTGTTCTAGTCCTATATAGTTCAATATTTTCACCTTCAACAAATTCTTTAAATAATTCTCCTCTAAAACTACCTTCATCATCACAAAATAAAATTTCGGGCTTACCACCCATTTTTTTAATAGCTTCCATTGTTCCAGCTATTACATCAGGCGCTTCTCTACTTTTCAGTGGAATAGCAACAGCATATTTACTCAATACATCTATGCAAGTCAATGCAATATAATTTTTTTGTTTCACTTTAAAATCTTCTTTTAGAAAAAAGGTTAAGTCAATTTGATAAGTATGTTTATTTCGTGGTGCAACGAAACTCTCTCATCTTGTTTGTTTTCTTTTTATTTCAACATTCTTTCTAAAAAAGTCATCTATATCTGACATTTTGATGCTTTTATCTTTCTTCCTAGCATCTTCCAATGTAACCTTTTTACTGCCAAAACCAGCCTTATCATAATAGATATCATTAATTTTTTTTTGTTTTTCAGCACTACTTGAATTTTTTTATCTTTTTTAATATCTTTATCACTCATATATTTATAGTGATATTTTATTTGAAAAAGCACAATTACAATCCTTACATAAACCAATACAATTATCTTTGAAGTGTCCTAATTCGTTATTGACCCTTTGACAGGTTATATTTGAAATCACTTTATCATTTTCAAAATCAATAACCAATGGCTCGTTACAATTTTCACAGTTAGTATTCATTAAGCTCATCAAAAAATCTACATCTACAAACTCTCCATTTTTAACATCTCTACCTGCTCTCTCATCTTGCTCTATATAGCTCATTACTTTATTTTTGAAATATCTTTCTACTCTCAATTTAATCATATCATTTTCATCAGCATCATATCTAAAAAACTTAACTCTATT
>VSDK01027671.1:254206-268921 GCA_009767595.1 Symbiodinium kawagutii | reverse complement strand
CTTTCAGGTTCATATGAAAATACTTTTTGCCCTAGGCAGTTATATAACCTAACTGTCAGCTTGAATTCTTCAAAAACAGGCATCATATCTTCAACAGAAGCACCATTATTTCTAAACTCTTCTTCACTGACATTCATCAAATCAAATATTTTCTCTCTTGTCATTCTCTTGCTCTGCCATTTGTTTTTGCTCATTAATGTTTCTGAATAATGGTCTGTAAGTGTGTTAATCCAACACATATTGTTTTCGTGGTCTTCATTCTGAATAGCTCTCACAAAATCGTCTTCCTTAACATCAAGTTCAGTATTAATAGTGTAGTGATACATTCCAATATCTCCACCATTTTTAAGCTTCTTCTTTGTTTCATCCTTACCTCCTCCATTGCTAGTAACATCACTGATATCAGTAATTTTAATGGCAGTTGTGTAATCTTCTACATTGGGGTTTTGTTGTGTCAGTTCCTTATTGTTCTTGACTAATCTATTCAGCAATTTCTTAAACAACTCTGAATTATGTATGACATCAAACTGTTTATATTTACCTTTCAGATTTTTTCTTTTTCTTGGTTCTTCTGTTATGCCTGTTTTCTCTCTCCATTCTTCCCTAGTATTCAATTTATCAAATTCTTTTTTTGTAATTTTGTTCTCATTTCCTTTTTTTAACTTCAATCTTTCTTTTAAATCCCTAGTCCATAAATCAAATAAATCTGCTATTACATACTTACCTACTAATGTTTCATCCAGCTTATCTTCATCTCTTACATTCTTCAAATTCAACTGAATAGGCTGTGGCATTGGTAATAGATTATGTGATTGCCCTTGGTTGTCCTTTAGTGCTACAGTGGGTTGTCCTGTGTTAATGCCATACAGCTGATAAGTTATAACATAATCCTTCTTGTTTCTGTTCTTAACCATTCTTTCATTCAGAGGTTCTCTGCCTTCCAATTGCTCATATTTTTGATCAAATCTTTTTTTAGCAAATGTTACTGACCTTTTGCTTCCATTCATTAAGTCATTTATCATCTTTTTAGCAATTTCTCTCTGTGAAATCTTTCTGACTTTTTACCACTCAATGACCTTATCAACCCTGCCTTTAACATCATCATTAGCATTTTTACCTAACTGCTTTAACACATCTAAATTACGCTGGATATTTTTTGATGTCATTATAATATATAATATTATATTATAATAACATTCCTTTAAGGGGTTTAAGATATTTTTGTTATTTACTTTTTTTATTCTATTCCATTGCTGATTGTTGTAATCTGATGTTTTGTTCTCAACCTATGGCATTTGTTAGACTGTTGGTGAATTTTTAATTTTTCTTTTGTAATCATACAACCACACAATTCACAAGGAACTTTTACGCTCAAAAATCTTCTGTAATATTCCCTGTGATATATCCGGTTATATTTGTTCACGTCAGTCTTCTTGTCAATGTCCATCTGTATAAGTGGCTCAATGATTACATAACCATTCTCATCAATTTCTCTGTTTCTCAGGCTCATCTTACTTATATATACAGTTATCGACAGAATTATGGAAATGGATTTGAGGGCTATCTACCCGCGAGGTGGGGTGAGGGCTATGTACCCGCTCATCAGCGATTTGAGCGACGTCCATTTCCATAATTCCGTTTTTGGGAGCACCAAATTCTTCATGTTGATGTTTGGACTTTCACCAAAGACTAGTATTGGTCCAGTAATGTGCTCAGATTGCAGGAAATAGGAATTATGGAAATAGAAATTATTGACTATTATGGGCAAACAAGGCATCCCCATTTTGATTTTGCTGGATGCAGCAGCATGGTTTCTGTCGCGCTTCTTCACCATTGTGGTGCTCAGCGTCCCTTTGCAATCTATTTTGAAGAATCCAATGTTGATGGTATGTGATGGTTTTTGGTGATTTTTGAACATGAATTATGATTACACTCTGATAATCATTGACTATGTTTGACTTTTATCGGCTATTGTTCATGATTATTGACTATTATTGACTATTATTGACTATTATTGGTTGTTGTTGACTATTATTGATTATTCTTAATTGTTATTGACAATTAGTGGTTAAAGAGATACACACCCGGCAATCCCAATGCAATTCCTTGTTCCAGGGTCTCAAGAACCATCAGTTTGCGCGCTTTCTTCAGCCAGCTGAAGCACGGTGGGGCCGTGAAGCAGGCTTGTACCCAAGAAGGCAAGAATTGCCCACAACCAATTAGACACACAGCTGTAAATTGGCACATACGGCATATGCTCCATCCTCGCCATTCTGGGACGTGGACAGGTTCTTTTTTAGGATTTTAGGAGAAACATTGCAGGGAATCTAAAAGTATGATCGCTGCAGGCAAATAATTTCACCAACAGAAGCGAGCAATGGGATTCAGTGGGGAGCCACTTGAGGGGCACCCTGCCATCAAATTGCTGCTTGGATGCTTACATTAGTGCAGGCAGCATTTGTGAATTTCATGCTTGGACATGTATGGACATAGGGAAAGACGCTTTACACCGAAGGGGGGGGTGTTTGTTTCCATATTTGTTGTTTGCAGGCACAGGTGACGTATTGTGGCACACTGGCAGATTAGCAAGAGTGCAAAATGCAGGTGAATCGCCAAACCATGACACAAAGAATAGCGGTAGATTAAAAACATATTTCCATATATTTGTTTTGGCCGCAGGGTAGCTTTCGAATGCTCTTGACTGAGCCCAATGATCCTGAGGTTTGCAAAGCATGTCTCGTACAGGCAGTCGAAGTTGATGTTTCGAAATTGGACCTACACCCAATGTGGAGGAAAAGATCATGCAATCGAGATTGCAAAGCTCTTTGAGAAACTTTGCAAACAGTTCATGACAGAGTTTGATTGCTGCACCAACAAGGACATGCGGGAAGAATTGCTCAAAAAGCATGGGGCAGTGAAGATTCAAAGGACTATCCAGCAAAACCGTGATGCTTTCGAACAAAGGTTCTACGAATCTAAATCCACAGTCATGGAGGAAGCACTGCGCAATGCTATTGTCACTTGACAACATACTAATCCCCAAGAATACTCATTGTTTTGGTATGATAGCTATGCATGTAATAATCAACATGTTTTGGTATGTACATGCACGTAGCTGGGTCAAGGTACGCAGCATTGGTAGACCACAAGGCCCACATTGATAAGAATGGTTTTTCCAATTGCATATTTTTTACCCAAAAGAAATGTTCCAGAACAGGATTTCCTTGATGTATTTTAGATACCATATGTGCAGGGAAAACAAATATATGGAAATTTGTTCTATGGTTTGAAGTCTTGTTTGACAAGGTTGCAGCGAAGACCACCTCTTCCAGCAAACCTCCACCGATTCCACCACCTATGCAGCCTCCCAGTGAATCGATGCCAGCGTCCACGTCGGCAGACCCAGAACCACAAGCATCTCAAGCAGAGCCAGAACCCGCGCATGCAGAAGGAGTTTTTGCTCGTGGGGAACTCTTCATTGTCTACTTTCATTTGGACGGGAAGGAGAACCAGATTAGCAAATCATTCCCTACCAAATCAGCTGCTGATGCGTGGTTTGGATCTATGTGCGGGCTGCGGAAATCTCAGCAGCTTGGTCCAGCTCTACGAGGCTTATCTGCTGCCGTTGCTGCTAGCAGCAAGGAACTGAAGGCTTGCGACTCCATCAAAAACAAGCAGGATATTGAGGCCGGTCACAAAACATAATGAATGACGATTTCCAAAATTATGTTTACCCCAGATATATAGCAAAAAGTCATGCCGCACCAGGTGACACATACACACACACTAGTATGATGTCGTTTCTATGCAGATGCACGTGCACAATCCTACACGTGTACATGTGTATATGTATGCTGGGTATATCGGCAGTACTGGTGGCAATAGAATTATGGAAATCCTGAATCGGTTGCACATTGTAGGCTTCATCATCTGTTGCATCCTTCCACTTTGATGATGGGAACAAGATTTGGACGGACATTATGGGCTCAACGTCACAACCTTCGAAGCAGACGCTGCCAGACTGTGCCGTTCGCATCCCTGCTGGTTGCTTCAAAGCTCTGTGCCGCACTGTTCAGAAGGCTGGTGCGAAAAGGTTTGCTCTTTTCCTTGGAAAGTGGTGGAAAGGCAAGCATGGGGCTTCAATCTGGAGAGTCCACCTGGTGCTGGCATCCGGCAGCCAAGATACTCTCATGAGAGATGCAAAGAGACATTTGGTTGAGGATGTGAAGGTCCTGGGTGGGGCAATTGCTGACTACAACAAGGAGAAGATGATTGCAGAGGAGCCTCCTGCAGACTTCAACCATTGGCTACTGCAATTCAACCAACATCTTGCACCAGTTCATGCCACCATGTTGGTCAACATTGTTGCTCAGAATTCCAAGGCCTCGTTCCGAGTCTTTCAAACAGGTGGTGGGACACAAACACCGACAAAGGTATGGATGACATTTCTTTTGAAGCGACTGGCAAATGAAAATTTCAATTTTCTGGACGTGGATTTGAAATGCGTTGAGGGCATATCTGATATGATCAACGAGGCTGTGACCGATGCTTGAGCTAGATTTTGAGCAACTGATTTCTATGCAACAAAGGGTTTGATGGCTATGTACTTTGAAGGGTTTCCAACTACAGAATTACATAAGACCTATGTATTTTCAGTACTTATGACCAATGGTGATGCAAAAAAAGGAGGAAAAACAAATTTTGGAAACATACAGTATATACATCAACAAGTGCGCAAACATTGAACACACGCATACATATATACATATTTATTTTTATATTTATATATATATACATATATGTAATACACAGAAGTGCACACATACAGAAATGTTTTCCATTTCTGTTGAGCCGGCCAGCTAGATGCCGAGGACAAGATGCGAAGGTCTGAGAAGGAAAACTTTGTCCTCATTGCAGCTCCCAAGGACAACGACTCTTTTTGGCACTCAATCCTTTTCTCAAGGGATCCATCAAAGATACGACTTGTGAGGAGTGCCAATGGATGGCCGTTGAAACCAAATGAGAAAGACGAAGAGGAACGAGAAGTACAGGCGATCAAGAAAGATTTCCTTGGCCGACTGATCAAATTTCGGTCAGAACACGATCAGCTAGATGCTTGGGTCCATGCGAGGCTGCTAGCTTTGGAAGCTGGAGTTCGAGGTGGGCAGCAAGTGTGCTTGCAGGACTTGTGGATCGTGGGGCATGTGCTGGGGATGCGCATCCGCTGTGCCATGGGCCGTTTGATGCATTGCCAAGTCACAGGTTTGGCTGCGCAGGATGCTGATGTCACCATTCACATGGATGGAATTTATGGACCTGTGGACAAACCAGTTGGCCTTCGTGTTTATCATTCAGTCTCGTTTGACAATGATGCCGTCAGAATCCCTCAGTTTGACTGGATGTATGCAGATCCAGCAGGGTGCACATTGCTGGCGAATGAGCAAGATGTTGAACAAGAACCTGGTCCTGATGTCTTTCGACAGGATGCGATTGAAGAGGTGACATCGTCTTCTTTGCCACCCCCTGAACCTTCAGTTCCTCCAACTGATGCTGAAACAGGCTGGACATTGTTAAGAAAAGGTCTACAAACAAGGAGGTAAATAGAATTTTGGAAATGGTGGGATTCAATTTTGTATGGTATGTACTTGAATCTGTGCGTACGCTTGTACATACACTGCGTTGACCAGATTTAATATTTATGTACATGCAACGGCAAATGGCTCCATGATTGGGGCCAGGCAACAATCAGCGCAGCACATGCATCAATATTTCATATTTCCATAATTTGTTTTTTCAGCTTTCTTTGGGTCTTTGGGTTTCGAAAGGCTGCATAGTTGGGTTGAAGAGTGCTTGGGTCGTGAATTAATTCATCTCTCCCTGGAGGCTTCCAGAAGTTTGATGATTTCGTTGCTGAGTCTGGTATTCAGCGGATTTTGCTACTGAAAGAGCATTGGCTAAACCTTATCCTGAAGGAGGGCAAGCGAATTGAACTCAGAACCATGCCATGCCACTTCAGATGTTTGATTGGGCTGGGTTTCCGTGCACGTGTGCACGGCACTGCACGTGTGGTGGATTGCTTCGAAATTGATGATGAATGGAAAAGAAACAACAGGCACCTACACATGGTGAAAGACGACCCAGCCTTTCTGGCGAGGTTTCGGTTTGCATGGTTGCTGGCCGATGTGAAAGAGATCAAGCAACCCATACCGTTCAGGCAACCACTTGGACCACAGATTTGGGTCAAAGTGAATGCGGAGAACATGGAGGAGAACATGGAGGAGACCAGCAACGGTGACAATGCTTCTTCAACCTGTTCTGCAAAGCCATCAGACCATTCTGTCCATGTCCTGCGAACTTCCAGCTTTGCTGCTGAGAAATTTTTCACTGGACTTCCCGGGGTGTGCCTTGCTGAAGGTTTACTTCCTGATGAAACTACTGAACTCTATGTTGGCTCGGTGACTCCGGATTTGGTTTATGGTTCAGTGACTTTGGGGCCACGAACTCCTCTTACACAAACCAAATGTGATCAAGGCTTCAATGTGCCCATTCAGAGCAAGAAACCAACATTTTATCGTGCCATTCTGAAGACCAAACCGTTCCCACGAACTCTGGGCAGTGCAAGAACTTCCAAACCGCGCTCAGTACATTACATTGAGAAGAATGTCCTCCAAGACTTGATGCGGAACCCGAAGGACAATCCCTTCTGTGATTTACCAGAACCAGATTTGATCATGGTAGCTGACAGCTTCATTCGATCTTTATCTCGGGAGCTCCAGGACCGACTCAGGCTGACTGCTGGTGCTTTGAATGGAGCCAAGATCCGTCTCGCAACTACGTGCTCCGGTGTGGACAGTGCGCCCTGCATTTTCCGAGCTTTGTTCAGGCTGGTTTGTTGAAAGTTTGACTTTGCTGGCGGTTCCATATTCCAAAAATCAACAATTTATTTCAAACATGTATCAAAAATTGCAGGTTTCTACCATACATATCCACATTCATGTACATACATGCATGTATATATATATATATATCACCACAGTTTCCAGTTGGATGCCTTTCAGGGCAGTGTCTGATCGATTTGGTGTTGACATCACCGTTGATCCTTACCTTGCTTGCGATATCGACGAGAATTGCCAGCAGCACATCAAGAACCTGGGTGAAGTTTCTGTTCTTTTCCGGGACGTCAAGGAGGTTGGAGCTGGCAAAGGCAAGAACCTACTCAATGGGGAAGAAACTTGGCTAGGGGCAGGGAAACTGGAATTATGGAAATGAACACTTCCCTGGAGGTGCAGCCTTGGATAGGGAGAATGGTTGTTACGCATCATGGTTGGCTATTGCAGTAAAAACGTAATTTTGGAAATGAACATGTCCCTGGTAGATAGATTTTTTTGAAACTATGGTTAATGGATGGTTAATGGATGATTACATAATAGATGGGTTTTAGGTTGATAATGGATGATTAATGGATGATTAATAGATGGGTTTTAGGTTGATAATAGATGGGTTTTAGGTTGATAATGGATGATTAATGGATGATTAATAGATGGGTTTTAGGTTGATAATGGATGGTTATTAGGTTCTTTCCTCCTTCTCCTCCCCTCCTTCCTGTCCTGTTTTCATCTCTTCCCCTCTGCGCTCTGATGAAGTACATAATAGATGGGTTTTAGGTTGATAATGGATGATTAATGGATGATTAATAGATGGGTTTTAGGTTGATAATGGATAGTTAGACCGACCTTTCCTCCTTCTCCTCCCCTCCTTCCTGTCCTCTCCCCATCTCTTCCCCTCTGCGCTCTGATGAAGTACGGCCTGGCTCCCTGACCTTATGATGATGATTATGATGATTATGAGGAATAATGATTATAAACCCACCTTTTCTCCTTCTCCTCCCCTCCTTCCTGTCCTGTCCCCCAGGAAGTGGTCCAAGGTGAAGTCCTGGCCCCAGCTCCACGGCCGACCTCCTCGGCGCTCCCCTCCTTCCTGTCCTCTCCTCCCTCCTCCCCTCGCCGTCGCGGCAGCGCCCGGGCCTTGGCCCACGAGGCCTTCCCCAGGCGGAAGCCCAGCGCCGTCTTGGACTCCTTGTGGCTTTTGTGGACGCCCCTTGTGGCTTCTGTGGACGCCTTCCTGTCTTCTATGGCACCTTCGTTTGGGCCTCTGTGGGATTCATGGTGGGGGTGTGGGAGCTCAGCGTCTCGGCGTCTCCGGTTTATATTGGGCAGGTATGTCGTGCCTAAGGCCGATGTTAGGCACAGAGGTTGGGAACATGTTGGGATTAAGGTGGGTTTATGTTGGGAAGAGATGGGATTTAGGAACAGGACATGGGATGTTCCTCCCATTTATGATGGGATGTGTTGGGTCCATGTTGGGGTTTATGTTGGGAAAAGGGTGTCTTAGGCACAGGAACGGTGTCCTAAGGAAGGTTTGTGTGGAAGGTTTGTGACCCATTGAAAGTCTATATCTCCAAGAGCCCTCCTGTTGATAGACTTTTGATATCCTTTCCTGTGAGCTTTGCATGGTTGTTGCATGACTTGGGTGCCCCCTCCCTTCCCCACCTTCCCGCCTTGATATGTTGAGGGTTTGTGATAGGTTTATTTTTGGGTTTTGATATGATTGAAATATAAAAAGAATCATACATAGGTAGATACATAGATAGATCGATGGATACATAAATACATAATCATATATACACTCAGCCTTGGATGGGGAGAAGGGTTGGTACGCATACATAATGGTGGCTGTTGCATTAAAAACGTAATTATGGAAATGAATATGTCCCTGGTAGATAGACATTTATGAAGCCATGCTCACAAGATGCTTTGATGGCTGGATTGTGGGCGGTTCATCGCTGGTTACATACAATTAGTTTGACAATTGATAGTTAATGACTGGTTAGTGGTTAATGAATGGGTTTTAGGTTGATAATGGATGGTTCGTGGATAGGGATAATGGTTTGTGATTATGCATCATGGTTGGCTATTGCATTAAAAACATAATTTTGGAAATGAACATTTCCTTGGATGTGACATTTATGAAACTATGCTCACAGCATGCTCAAATGGCTGGATTGTGGGCTGTTCATCGCTGGCTACATATACATTCATATTTATGGTAAACGCAACCATTGGGACATACAGAACATCCCTTGACTTGGGGCTGTTGTATCTTGTGCTGGACCGCTGTTTGCAGTGGACCAAAATAGACCGAGTTGCTTTTTGTCCTTCGTTTGCACCTCCCAGTGTTTGTGGGCAAGCCATGGTGGGATACTTTGAGTGTTTGCTGGCTTATGCTCTGATTTGTGCTGTGCGAGATGTTGTATCTACATTCAGATTGATCTGGCGGATTCTCAGTCGATTTTCTGTGTTTCCTGAGCAGACTTCGTCGGAGAACAAAAGAAATCCAAGTCAAGTACCTGATGCAAACATTCAAGCCTCTTCAGCAGCTGACATTGAATTTGTCTATCAAATTTCTGCGAACCACAAGGTGCACCTCTACAAGTCGTGTATTCCCAATGGGGTGGACGTTCCCTCCTACGCTGTGTGTGGAAACTGTTTGAAGAAGGCCCGCAAGCAAAGGTAGTGCAGTGTATATAGTGGTGAAATCAGCGGCAAAGCATGTGCAATACGTGCTGTGCTTGTGGATCAGGTTGCCACGTTTCTTATGTATGTATCCCCTCGCGGTTCAAGGTCCAAGAAAAAGCTGGGTGAGATGTCCGGGGTTTGTGAGCGACAAATGGTGACAAGGGAAACACACTGAGAACATGAGTACATACATAAATAGGTTCATGGACATATATTTATCGGTTTATGTTTGTTAATAAATTCACATCATACATAGAACTTGAATGGGGATAAAGATTGGTGTGCATAATTGCTGGATAAGACAGCCAAGAATGTAATTATGGAAATAGACGTTCCCTAGGGACATGAGTACATACATACATGCATACATGCATACATGTATACAATACCTACATACCTACCTACCTACCTACCTACCTACATACATACATACATACATACATACATACATACATACACACCTAGAACCTTGGAGAGGGATACCAAAGGATTGGTCTGCATATGTATTTGTTGGCTACTACACAAAAAACGTAATTATGGAAATGAATATTTCCCTAATATTCATTTTTATATCTTAAATATTGGTTAACTAAATTTATAGTATATATTTAACTATTTTTCAAATTACCTACCTACCTATCTACCTACATCCATCCATCCATACATACATACCTAGAACCTTGGAGAGGGATACCAAAGGATTGGTATGCATATGTATTTGTTGGCTACTACACAAAAAACGTAATTATGGAAATGAACATTTCCCTGGGGGTGAGGGGATTGAGTGCATGATAAGGTGCGTACATGCATACAAACATACATCAAGGTACACATATAGTTTTTGTTCGCATCAACCTCCACCAATCCAAGGAAGTGGAGCTGGAGACGTGCGATGTCCTAATGTCTGGACCTTCCTGCGTCAACTTGAGCTCTCAGATTCTTCTTACATAGCTTTTGGCAATGCTTTTTAGTTTGTCGGCTTTTGCATAAACCTTTTGCCCTGGCCTCTTGCAAAGATTTTTTCTTTTCGTGCCGATAGTTGTCCACCCCTAACCCGAACACGGATCCAACTAAACCCTATACATTTCCATTACACCCTGCTCAGGAACGAACATGCGAAGTCTTTTGTTGGGTGCTATGAAGACAACATGGAGGAGATCCAGGACTCTGATGATGATGCTGAATGCCAGTCTGCAGCTACCTACAAACATGGTTTTCGAGATGCCCGAGCCACACTGTCGGCACCCATTGCCATCTATGAGAACGTTCGGGATGTGATGGCTTCAAAACGTGATGCGAACGGCATCCTACGCCCCCCTCAGATACAGACTGTGGTGGAAGACTTCTTGGATCAGGGATGTCACTTCACTTACCGTATGTGTCAAACATCAAGGTATCTTCTTCCACAGCGAAGGCAACGTGTCTATGGGGTGGCATCTCTGCATGAACAGCGACCCGAGCGAATGAATGAAGAGTTTGACTTGGCAATGACGATGATGGAATCTCACGCAAGGCAGGATGGAACTCAGTCAAAACAAACAGTTTAGGCATTTTAGACTAATTTTGGAAATTTGTTTGACTGAACTGCTGTGGGCACTGTTTGATAGGCCACCCAAAGCCACTCGGATACATAGTGGTTTCTCAACATGTACATATGTACATACATACTATAGAGTCGGTATCTGATCATGCTGGCAGGTGGCCAATGGACACCTTCCTTGGTGCAACGGCACCATCAGAGGTGGTGCCCATTCAGGGTATGACTTCTCGCCAAAAGAACCTGTGCCTATCCACCATTGCAGAGACTGAGCACTTGCGTGACTTTGACCTGTTCCTGGATCTAGCAACTTCACAGAAAAGGGGGTCCGAGAAAGCAAATGCCATGACAACTTGCTTGAGACCTTCCCACAGAGTGTTCTCTGCGACTTGTCTTTTATTTGTACCTTTTCCAAAAACCATGCATAATTGTGCAATTTGTTGTGGCTACTACACCAAAAATGTAATTATGGAAATGAACCCTTCCCTGGAGGTGAGGAGCATGAGTGCATAAACGCCTGAACACACAAAGAATTCACTTGCAGACATGCTAAACTAAATAATTGGCACACGCACACATGCATAACGATTCGCAGCCATTCTGTTAGCAATTGAAACCTGTGTTTGAGGTGAAGCGTCAGCGGTACTTGCGACCAGAAGAACATCTTCTTTTGCAGGGAATCTGGCCATGGTCTTATGAAGGATCTGCCTGCCAAGCTCTCAAGAGATTGGCCCAGTCTACTTCTGCAAAAGCTTGTGCTGGGAATGCTTTTTCTACTACTACAGCTTTGTCAGCATGCCTTGCAAGTTTGGTCAGCTCAAGTGGTTGGTTTATCATTGCACAAAGGCATCATACTTGCCAAATTCCAGACGTGCCAGCTGAAAACCTTGATGACTCATCCCAGTCATTGAGAAGGGCTGCAATCGAGAGGGGGATTTCGAGTTCTGAGGCAAGCTCGTTTGCTCCATTCGGAATTTCATTGCGAGAATGTCACCATCAGTTGGCGCTCTTCGAGGCTCCTGCAAAACCAGAGGTGTCACGTTCTGCAGATCCAGAAAGTCATTTGGATAATTGGCTGGAGGAATTCATGGACAAGCACGAGAATGAGTTGGAAGACAAGAAGATGGGAGACCATGATACAATGATGCCTTCCACTTCTGAAGCCTTTCACCAAGTCAAACCTGTGCCTGCTGTGAAGTCAGAATGCCTGAGGACACCCAGGGCTACCAAGCACGAAGTTCAGAATGGTGATTTCTCATCCAAGAAGCGTAAGGCTCCGGGTCGTGCCAGGCATCAGCTTAGAGATCAAGGAGGGCATCCAGCTAGGGTTCAAGGGGAAGTTCCTGGATCACATCAACCTAAACTTCAAGGGAAAGTGCCTGGATCACATCAACCTGAAGTTCAAGGGGAAGTTCCTGCGCCACATCAACCTGAAGTTCAAGGGGAAGTTGATGCGGCACATCAACCTGAAGATCGGGGGGAAGCCATGCCTGCAAAGAAACGGCGGTTGAGGGGCAAGCAATCAGGTGCAGCTTCAGGGTTTGACGTGGCAGAGGTTGTCCAGAAAGCTCCTGAACCATGTCCACCGGATCAGTGTGAGGATGAGGAAGATGAACCGGAAAAGAAGCGGCACAAGCGTGGTGATTCGATTTCCATTGCCAAGAAGCTTGCTGCTGTGAAACAGTATGAGGAGTTAGTCCAGAAGCATGGCAAGAAGATTGGTGCTGACAAGTTCTATGAACTCAAGCTGCCAGGACCAAATGGGGTGAACATACACATATATACAGTAAGTATGGAATTATGGAAATCGGCCGTCCTGGGGGCAACACGAATGAGACATACATACATCCATACCTTACCATACCATACCTTACCATACCTTACTATACCATACCGTACCATACCATACTGACCATACCGTACCATACCACACCGCACCATGCAAACCTACGCTTGCAGGATGCTACAAAGGAGTGATGTCGCAAACGAAATGGCTTGGAGCTCGAGTCAGGGAAAAATGGGACAGTTTTTGTGAAACTTGTCCTAGAGACGCTGCCAAACGTGACAAAGTACCCAACTGGGCGCGCAAATCTCTTGGGATGAACATGTTGGGCAGAGTTCCTGCGGCTTTTCCAGTGGCACTTCAACATATGTGTGACAACATCCTGTTGCAGAAGCTCCAGATGGGCATGGAAATCTCTCCTCCTGGCATTGCAGATTTGATCGAAAGTTTACTCAAGGAGTACAATTCCCAGGTCCAGGAGGTGAACCAAGAACTGGAGGGAATTCGGGCAGATTTCGATGATGAAAGAGATGGAGAAAAACCAGAACTGGTCAGACTGGCCACGTGCAAGCTGACCAGAGGCAACCTGGACAAGCTTGCTTCAAGATTTGCATGCCGGTTCCATTGGGGCTTTTTTCGCAACGAGAAGCCAGGCCGCCACCTCGAATACAACAATCCACAGGTTGTTGCAATTCGTCAGTGGATCTCCAACATGATTGAGGCAAAAAAAATTAACCCACGATTGGTGGGGAATTGGGACCAGGTATGGACCCTTATGTATGAGCCGCTCAAGAAGATTGCATACAAGCAAGGACATGCAGCAGGCACCAGGAACATGCAAGATCTTTTGCCTCGGAAGGCAAACTTCATCGATGGACTGCGGAGCAAGGCCGGTCTTGCACCTTTGATCCTTGGCTTACATGCCGACACATACCTGCATACATACCTGCATACATATCTCCATAAAAAACGTAATTATGGAAATGCACTTGTGCCTGAAGGTAGGTTGGAAACAGGTTGAATTTTATGATGTTGGCTTTCTATTGGGAATAGGTTGGGTGTCTATAGCATCTATGCTGCATATTGGCTTCCAAAAAGTAATTATGGAAACGCACCGCTCCCTCAGGGCATCCATACATACGTTTTGCTGGGAATACATATGAAGGTTGTGTGTAGGAACTCTGACCTATGTTATTGCCTTATCTTTGCCTGGAGTGGTGCCTAGGAAGCTGGGTGAGGACAAGACGATCTATGAGGGGCCAGCCCTAGCCTACTCAGACCAATACAGCTCAATCGCAGCGGTCGAACGGTGGAGGGTACCCAGGAGCACAACCACCCTTACATGGGTGGATGGAGCAGTGTCCCGTCTCTTCACGACGCTTGCTGAGGGAACGGTGAGCGCATCTACTTTACAAGACCTTCGAGAAAAGTTTTCCCCAGCCATGCACATTGAGACGACAGGGAACAAATCGCACATGTGGAGTGCTCAAACGACTATGTCGTTCCTGAAGTTCCTCAGCGCTGACCCATGGCTAGAATTTACACACATATGTTTCTCTTCTGAGAATGGGGAATGAAACAGTGTAATTACACATTAATGCTCATTGGTTCTGTATTGGCCCCCAACTGTGTAACAGTGCAAGAGGAATCAAAATCAATCAAGTTAAACTGATACCGTGCATACTCTTCTTTCCCGCTGGATGTTGAAGATATGAAGGCATAACAACCCCACTACATACATACATACATACATACATACATACATACATACATACATACATACATACATACATACATACATACATACATACATACATACA
>VSDK01027671.1:218881-247934 GCA_009767595.1 Symbiodinium kawagutii | reverse complement strand
TCTTCTGAAACTTTTGTTTGCCATCTTCCATCTTGAACCATTTTTTGAGCTAAGTCTGTGTAAAACTGTTTGGGTGTCATTCCACTTCCTCTTGAACCTCTGGGTCTTGTTTCTACACCTGTTTCTGGGTCATCAACATCAACACCTCTAATAAACAGTTGAAACTTCAATGCTTTTTCGGATAAAGTAGCTACATTGGTTCTATATGTAATTGTTCTTAAAACTGTTCGTTTAGGTTCTGATTGGCTTTCCTCTGCTTCTGTTTTTACATTATCTCTTGCTGTCAGCATTTCACCACTGCTTATTTCTTCAACGTCACTTGCAATACTAATTGGTTGTGGTTGTTGTCTCTTTGGAAATGGTGGCACTGGTCTTAATGGTGATGGCATTTGTAAGGTTGGTGTTGGTGTTGTTGGCGTCTTGGGTGTAGTTAAACCAAAAATTCTTTCAATTACTGGTGTAGCTGTTCCACTTAAAAAGCCTGACCTATGAGCGTCTCCTGTTTGTTGTTCTCGTGATACTGCTTGTCTTGCCCTTTCTTGAAGTGATGCTTGAATAGATGCCTCGTTTAAATCTAAATCGTGTTGAACTTCTGCGTCTGGTTGTATAGTCTCTCTTCTTTGCTGTTGTAGTCTTGCTATGCTATATGTATTGTCTCCTATGTTCTGTCTCATCATCAGTTCTCTCATTTGTCTTTCCTGAATTCTGTGTTGTTGTTCTTTTAAAATTTCTAAACTATCTAAACCATCAAAAAACGAACCTTCTGGACTTGCCTTGAATCTTGTCGCTTCCCTGTCTGGTAATTGACCTGTTAGTTTTTCATTTTCATCTATTAACCCGATGATTTCATCATATGTTGGTCTCCTTTTTAATCCATACTTGGAATAAGGATTAATATTTTCTAATACAGCAGTCATAATAATATAAAATAATTTAGATAATTATTTTATATTAATCAAAATTTAAACAAATTTTTGTATCCTTGTAATCTTTGTTCTAAATGCTCCTTGGTTGCATAAGGAAGATTTGGTCGCTCTAACTCTTTTTTGATTTTATCTACTTCACCTTGAAAATTTGCTCTATTGTTGCTTTCTATCATATCTTTTCTTAAACTTAACATTGCTTCTCTTGAATTTCTTTATTTTTAATTCTTTATGAAGGTGCTCTAAATATTTTGTATCTCTCAGGTCAAACGGGCTGTAATTCAGTGGTGACTTATGAAGATGAACTTTGGCTCCTGTCTTGCCGTTTTTCTTTTGGAATTTGAACATATCTATATATTATTAATTAGATTTAATAATATATATTTTTCAATTCAGTCTCTTAAATTTTAATCATAGACCACACTCCCACTTTCACGAATTTCCAGAACAGCCTCTGAAATTAAATGACAGAATATTTCTTGGATTTGCTCATCTGCTGGTAGAGCTCCTTCTGTTCCCTTAATCTTGAAGTTAGTTATTCCTGACATTTTTGAGTTATATCCTGTAAAATTAACATCAGCCATCTTTTCAAAGGACATACGAATAATGAATTTATTTTCACGATACTGTCTATAACTGAATGATAAGCTATCTTGATTTTCATTCATATAATGAATAGCTCTTCGTAAAAAGTAAAATGTTTCTGACAATGATTGAGCTTCAAATTCTGGATATTTCTGTGAGTTGCTTAACTGAATTTGCCACGATAAATTTTTACTCCAAGATTGGAAACCTTCGCCTTTTAAAGCGTCAGTGTCAGCTAATCCACTGTTGTTAATACGTTTGTTAATCATAGGATTGTAGAAGTAATTCCATCGTTTATATACATAGTTATCTGGTAAATATCTTCCTTGGAATTCACCTGCATCAGTTAAGCCATCACCAGTTCTAACACCACGATAAAGGGTAATGAAGGCACCTGTCAATTTGGAAGAAGACTTAACAATGTTCATATTGATTTCTCCTCCACCAGCGTTAAAGGATTGAGTGATGGTATGATACATAGGGAATACTAATTTCAATGACTGACCATCTAATAAGGTTGAAGGAAGACATCTAAACCAACAGCATAATCGTGGAAATCACTATCCCAACGAGGATTAGCTCCGCTTTCAATGTCATCCATATCTCTAACGTTTTTAGGTTTTAAGCATTCATACAATTCACAGTGTCTATTGTATTCAATGATGTCTTGGACTTGTTGTCCTGCTACGTTTAATTGATATCTCTGAAAGAATGAATGTAATCCTGCTAATGGTCGTAAAAATTTCTTTTGGTCTCCGTCTGTATTTTGCAATGTTGCAAAAACTCTAATTGAACTCAAATCAATGTAAGTATTGTCATCTGCTGATAAGTTAAATCTTATATTTTTATTTCCTTGGTTAGGTGCATATACGTTTGAACCAGAAGGGAAGAAATTAACAAAGCGTCGTGAAGTGATATACTGTGATGTTTCTGGTAAGCCAAAGTTAAGCTGGTTAATCATTTGGTCAGAACTCTCACTAATAATATCGTCCATAACTTTATATGGTTAATGTAGATATTTTTTATTTTTTAATTTTATTATGTGATTTTAAATTAATATTATTTTTAGATTTTTTATTAATATTATTTTGTTGAATATTTGTTATATTATTATTTTCTTCAACAAGTAGTTTTATTGCTTCATACTCTTTTGGTGGTTCATTCATTTCTTTCATTACTTTGTTGTAATCGTTTTTACCCTTAAACAATGTTAAGGATTGATTATTATTTTGTTGTATTTTTCGGTTCCACATTAGTATTAATATTACTTAGATTTAATTATGCTACACTATGATTAGGATTAAAACCATTAGAAATTGAAGTAGATGGATTTATAGCTGTTCTTCCGTTTCCTTCAAAATTGATATAACTGTGATTCATTAAAGGGTTCATTTCTTTTAAATCACTTGTTTCAGCATAACCATCTAATATTGAAATAACATCGGTAGGGTTTCTATAATCAAGACGTTTAGGGTTTTGTTTTCCGTGTCTTTTTTTCTTTATTGTAGGTGTTGCGTAAGTTGTGGTATGAAATTTATTTGGTTGTTCTTCGTTGATTTTATTTACAACAGCACTTGCGAGTGAGTGCCCTACCAATCTTGTAACTTCTGGACTTTCATTTATTTCTTTCATTGCGTCTCTGTATTTTTCCGTGTGATGTGCGTTTCTAGTAGGTAATAAAAATAAATCATCCATTATATCCCTTGTGATACTTCCATCCTTCCCGCCTGTTCCTGATATATAAAGTGTCTTACCTGTTTTATACAATCCGGTAGGTGATGAATAAGCATTCCATAATCCTCTACGGTCTTCAATGGCTTCTTTGTTTCCAACGTTCCTCTCTTCTGCATATAGTGTTCTATTTTGTCTAAAATGTTCGTTAAGGTTCCTTGTGAATTCATTCATTCTATCATTCCAATCTTTGTTCTTTTTCTTGTGGTCGTCAATTATAAAGTCTTTACCCTGTCTTAACAATTCATTGAAACCAGCCTTACCTAAATCTTTACCTAGTCTTTTGATTTGGTCTCTTGTTAAAATATCTTCAATCCTTTCACCTTGAATTAATCTTTGCATTGCTTGACGTCCGAATTGCCTTCCGACTTGACTTAACGCGGCTCTTCCTACACCTGCTACAACTCCAAGCATTTTAATATATTAATAGTATATAAAAATCTAAATTAATCATATAGATAATGAGTAATAAGCTTACATACAAAAAAGTATATGTTAATTCTAATTACCGATTACCACAGTCAAATTCAAGTAGCGATTTTGTGGTTGAATTAGATACCAATTTTGAGTGTCCGGAAGGAACGCGAATGTATATTACAGAAGTGTCACTGCCTACGGTGTGGAAAACGACGGAAGTAGGCTTCTTTGAAAAATTCTACGCTATGCTTTATGACAATACTGATACTTTGTTGAGATGTGTTATTTTAGATTTATCCAATAAAATCTATTTTGCTGAACAGTTGAGTTATGATATTGTAACTAAATTGAATGATGCTGTTAGAGATTTAAATTCTGGAAATGATATTTTTGTTTATGCCTATTCAAGTGCCACCCGAACTATGGAAATAAAAGTTGCTGATGGATTGAACTTCAAATTGAAAATACCAACCGATACAGAATTATCAACATATGTAGGCAGTGAGTGGAATAGAAACGACGCAGACTACAATACAAGTTACATATTATCAATCAATTATTTATTGAGTAATTTTGTTGCTACCAGTGGTGGTTTAAGTGTCTGGACTTCTTCATATCTTAACCTTATTCCGTTTAGAGCCCTGTATCTGAATTCACCCGACTTAACTGACCATCGCTATTCAGCTCCTAATACATATTCATCTTCTATCATTCGTAAAATACTAATAGACCAACAATTAGGAGGTGTGGTTAATGACGCTCATTCTGGCGCTATGGCATCCGACTACATTGATGTCAGTGGCAAAAATTTAAAACGGCTTTCATTCAGATTAACGGATGAGAAGAGTAAAACCATTAACTTATACAATATACCGTTAGAATTTGCACTAGTTTTTGAACATCCGTCTTATTGAAAAAAAATCATAAGAGGTAACAATAATAATCTATTTTTTAATATTATGACCTGATATTTTCCTATTTTAAGCAAAAAAAGAAAATATTAAGAAAAAAATGCTTTTTATATATGTCAATTTCAGTAGTGGATTTAAATGAAGGAGATAAGGAAGTTGAAGAAGAGCAACCAATTATTGAAGAAGCAAACCAAAAAGTAATTGATACATTTGTTTCTAATGAAGTTGTTGGAGAACATAATGAAGAAGTTAAAGATGAAGGTAAAGATGAAGTCATAGAAGAAGTTAAACCAAAAGCAAAACCAAAGGCAAAGCCAAAAGCAGGTGATTTAGTAAATTGTCCCGACTGTCAAAAACAGATGACATACAAAAATTTAAGATACAGTCATAAATGTTACCCCGAACCTCCACCAGTTAAAAAGCAAGCAAAGCCAAAAGCAAAGCAACAACCAAAACCCAGAATATCTACACAAGAAATTTATGAAGAAGAAGAAGTGCAAGAACAACCAGAACAAATAAAATTCAAACTCATCAAACCACCCGCTCAACCAGCTAATACCATAACTTCATTACAACAACACTACCAACTTTTACAAAATGAATATATGAAACAGAAGCAAGACAAATACAATAAGTTATGTTCTAATATGTTTTCAACAAAAATTAAAAAACGATAAATAATATTAATCTAAATTATTGATATAATGGCTTTACAAATGGATGGTGGTAATACTATAATTGGAACTGAATTCATTAAGTTATTAAATACTGGAAGTAGTAATCTAGCAACTGAAAGTTATGTTGATACAGCGGTGGCTAATGGTGGTGGTGGAGGTGGTGATTTAACTAATTATTATGATAAGACAGAGACTGATAATTTATTGAATAATAAACTTAATATAAACAATCCTCAGGATATGTCGGGCACACTTCGTATTGGACACGTATTAGGTAATTCTAAAATTATATTAAATGCTATTGGTAGTGATAAAGATTTCTATGTGAATGGTGATGCTCAAATCAGAGGTAATATGAGTGTATTTTCGTTAAATAGTTCAAATTATATCAATGGTGTTGATATTAGAGCAAGTGCAACATTAAAAAGTGATGTATGAGATACTTTTACAAATACCGATTTACTGATAAAAAGAAATGACGTTACAGAAATTGAAGTCAAAGAGAATTTAGTTAAATTCAATTGTGATATTGAGTTGAACGGACATACTGTTAAAACAAATGCTTTTGATACTACTGGTGATGTAGCATTAGTTATTAAACAAAATAATGTTGATAAAGTTTCATTGATTAATAATGATTTTATAACTGAAAACAATGTCAATTTAGTCAGTCAAGGTCAAATGAAATGTGATATTTATAATAGTTATGGTGATGATGATGTTAGTTTTAGAAGATATGGAACTGAATATTTAAAATTGAATAGTAACCCTGCTCCTATTGTTATCCCCTGTGTTGAAGTAGCATCTGGAATAGGATTTACTACTGAAAAATTCTTTTGTGATGAGTTTAGAAGTAAAAATGACAATGTTAATATTGCTTATTATGGTGGTAATTCAAGCGGTAATGGAAAAGTAAATTATATGACTTATAAAAGAAGTAGTGAAGATATAACTTTTCATAGAAATGTTAATGTTGATACTGGTATGAAATTAGTAAGTAATACTTTAACAAGTGCTAGTGGGAATAATTTAGTCATACAACGAGGAGACTTTACATATATGACAATGGCATCAGGTCAAGTTCAATTAGGTAGTAATATTACTTTAACAGGAGATACTATTGTAGGTGACGCAGTTCATAGCACTGATTGTTTTTCTAACAGGTTTAGAGTTAGACATATGACTAGTGATGTATCTTTTGATGGTGCTAATACTACCGAAGATGGTAGATTGACTTATATGGTTTATAGACATATTTTAGAAGATTTAAGAATATTAAAAAATGTATTGATAGATGATGGTAAAAAATTATCGTGCAATAGTTTTGATAGTGATGGCAATGAAAATATTATATTTTATAGAAACGGTATTCAAGTATTTAGGTTAGAAAATGACACTGAACCAAGATTAGTTTTACCGTGGGGTAATAGTTTAGAAACTCCTACTATTTTATGTAATTATATAGACCCCCGAGCTGTGGATGCTGATGTATTTCTTAGGGGTGGTAATACTACGGGAGATGGTATAAGACAAATTTTTAGATTTAAAAGAACTGATGAAGAATTAAATTTATCAGTAAATACAGTAATTGATAATGGTAAAAAGTTATTGTGTAATACATATAATTCTAATGGTGATAATGATGTTGTTTTACAAAGAAATGGTGAAGACTATTTATCTTTAACAACATTAGCAGAGGTTAAAAGAGTGGTGTGTCCTAATGGTGTTGATTTTATATGTCAAGCAGATATTAAAAGTAATATTTATAATTCTAATGGTGATAATGATATTTCATTTGAAAGAAATGGAACTGAATATTTTAAATTTACAAAATCTACAATTAGTCAAGACCCTTTTGTGTTATTAGGTGATACTGTTGATATATCGTCAAGAAAATGTTTTGCTAATGAATTTAGTAATAGAAGTTATGGGATGGATACTATATTTTATGGTAGTAATTCATCAAATACTGCAAGAGTTGAATATATGAGATATAATAGAACTGGTGTTAGTGTTGATTTTAACTGTGCTCTGGATAATACAGGTAGTGCGGTTATTGGAAATATAGTGGATACAACGGTTTCAGATGAGAGACTTAAAGAAAATATAGAAGTTATCGATACGAATTTTAGTGATTGTGTTAAAAATGTTCCAGTTAAGAAATTCAATTATAAAGATGAAAAATATAAAAAGAATGATACATTTGGTTTTATAGCACAGGAGTTATTGAAAGAACTACCGGAATATTGCAAAGGCATAGTGAAAGAGAATAAGGAAAAACATAGCGACGAGACATATTTAAGTATTAATTATATGAAATTATCGGTGGTGTTATGGAAAGCGCTTCAAGAAGAAATAGATAAGAGAGAGCATATAGAAAGTAAATTATTTGAAATGATGAATGATATTGAAGAATTGAAGAAAGGCAAACCTAAACCAAAAGCAAAATCAAAAAAATAAAATCTATATAATTTTAATATGGGTAATTATTTTCATAAAGAAAATAAAAAAGAAAATGAATATATCAACAAAATAAAAGATTACAATGTTGATTGCAATGATATAGATAACGAGGTGGAAATAAACAAAATAGTATTAGTAAAATGTTTGAAAGAGATAACTAATGAAGTAGAAGAGATACAGAATAAAGACCGTGCTAGATTTCATATGATGGCACCAAAATTAGATATGTGTAATTATTGATTATTATAATTTAATGATATTATATTGAAATAATATGATTAAATTACTTCATCTTGATTTATATGAATGGCACGTTCAAAACGAACCATAAAAATTTTATTTACATCACTCTCTCTTAATTTTACAAATAGAAATGAGTAAGGTTCTTCGGTAGCTAGTTTGTAAATGTCATAAACTGTTTTCTTATCAACTAATGCTGATTGTTCTTGAACGAAGGCGTCAACTTCTGCCATATTTTTTAATTTGAAGATGTATAACGAAGATGTGTTCAATCTAACTATTGGTGCAAGAGCGTTATATTTCTGGCTGGCTGTTATCACTGATAAACCAAAGTGTCTAGATTTTGTGTATAGACCGTGTAGGACTTTTGAATACCTCATAAAAGTTTTATCTTCTGCGAAGTCATCTATAATCAATAAGCAACTAAAAAATTTACTCATTTTCATTTTCTTTTGGTATTCTATCACTTTATGTTGTGTGTCTATTATGTGTTCTAGTGCTTCTGGATTATACTGGTCATATAGGTATTGTTCTTTCTTATTATCCACTTTCAATTCTTTCTCAATGTATTTTATTACTTCCTTGTAGGCTTCATCAATGTGAGCAGTCGGTGATACGATGTAAATGCGTTCAAAACAACCACGATAAATTTTCAACACTAGGTTTTGAATAAGTATCCCCTTACCACCCTGTGAAGCTGAAACAATGATGCTTCTGAATGGAAGTTTATCTGCTTGTTTGTATGGTGATTGTTTAAATTCATATTGCTTTACATTGATTGGTTCAATTTTTGGAACTGAATTGTTACTCATAAATAGTATTAAAATAAGTTAGAAATTAAAATATAATATTATTTGTTAATATAGCAACTTCGCGCGAACAGATGAACAGAATGAAGTAGCATATTAACCCCGTAATAGGTGAATTAGATTGAAGAAGTTGCTTTTCCCCGAGTGAATTCAATAAAGCGATAGAAGAAGGCATTTTGAATTCGTTTTACTTTTGTAGTAGTTGCAGTGTTCAAAATCAGCAACTTATAAATATAAATTGTTGATTTTCTGGAAAAAAGGGCTTTAAAGAGATACAAATACGTTTGTTTTAAAAAACTTTTATTATAGTTTTTAATATACAATATGTTGGAAGAAGGTGAATCAGCATCATCTAAATTTGATGAAATATATGAAAAATTAAGTTCAATAAATAAAGTTGTGAAAACAATCTTGGAAAAAATGGAACAGAAAAACAATTATGTAAATGAAAGTGAAGATAAGAAGAGAGGAAAGCCGAAAGGAACAACATTTGAAGAAAAACAGGCAAGTTATTTAGAAATGTTGAATAGTAAGAAGATAAGAGAACCAAAACACGAAACAATGTGCTATTATAAAATTCAGTTTGATAGTGACACCGGTTCATATTTTGTTTAGAAAATTTGTTATGATAAAATACATTTATCATAAGAAAAAATAAAACAAAAAACGACAAAACAACAAACATCATCATCATCTGAACCCCGCCCCATCATTACGAACTGGGGGATGACCTACTAGCTAGAATAATTAGGTAGATACATATTTATGTATATATGCCCGTCCGCGCACCGGCTTCATGTCTTGGGTTTTGTTTTCTTGGACGCCGTCATCAAGATGTTAAGGTGCGCTTTGGAGAAGGGGAGTGGAGCAGTGATAATTCAAACAGTCTTCAAAACTTGACATGTGGCAGTGTGAGGGTTCAACCAGAGCCATTCATAAACCATGTTTAGCGACAATTCGGTTCAAGAAAAAGACACGTATCCTTGAAGCTTTCTTGCCACCACCCCAACATGCCGGTGGAAGTGTCCTTCAAAAAGATGACCCAGAAGGGAAGGAAGTGCAAAGAAGTTGATGTTGAGACCTTCAACATTCCTCATCAAAGTTCTATGACTGTCCTTGATGTGAAGAAAGCCATTGAAAAGAAGGTGAATGAGAGTTCGGAAACCTATGGTTTTCATGTCTTTGGCACGGGCGAGTTGGATGTAAAGATGGGTGGGCAATGCCTTGAAGATGACACAGGCATCAGTGATAACGCTGTGGTGGTAGTGGTTTTCATTGACATGATGTTGCGCTTGAATATGGGCTTGGCAAACTTTGCCAAGACTGACGCCGGGAAGCAAGCGCAAAAGGCATGGGAGGAAGCATTGCGCGCTTCCGATGCAACGTCATCGGCATCACCTGCGCCGGAGACAGTCAGTGACCAGAATGCCACAGCATCTTTGGACGCACCAGCAGTTGAAGGGCGTGATGATGGATTGCGCAAGCTGACCTATCAGAGCATCCATGGGAGCAGAACCGTTGATGCCTACCTCATCACATATATCCAGAACAAGCCTCATGTATGCACTGACTACGGTGCCTATGGGGTGTCAAAACACTTCACACAGACACGCAATTGTCTTGTCTTGAACCAAGATGAAGATGAGGAGCGTGTCCCTTCTGCGGATGACGCCAGCTCTGTTAGTGAAGTTTTGCATGACGTGGTGAGTGATGGAGAGCAATCAGCACGTGAGACATCCACCACTGCGCCCGGGAGTGAGGCGCTGGAAACCATCACCGAACCCGAGGCAGAGACAGAGGGCTCACACTTTGCCTTGACAGTCATTGACCGTCGCACTTCAACTACCCGCACACATCAAATCACCAGTGCTCCCAATGTTACATTGGCAAACTTGCGTGACCGCATCGTGAAGGACACTTTGGGCTTGCCAGTTGCTCATGCAAAGGGCTTCAACTTCACCCGAAGCCGTGGCGAGACCGTGATTGCCAACTTCCGCCCGCATGTGAAGTCAATGCTGGCGGATGGAGATGAGATTGCCATTTCAGTTCGTGCCCGTGGCGGTGGTGTGAGGCAGACCAAGACAAAGACCAAGGGGGCAACAGCAACCGCAAGGGCGACGCAGATGCAGACCAAGAGCACCGAGAAGATTTTGTTGCTGGAAGAAATGGGAAAAACCATCCCAAAGGAGCTTCAAGAAATTCCAGTGGTCGTTCAGGCATGTGGCAATGTGAGAAAGATGATTGAGACCATGAATTCCAGCGGTGCTGTGGTTGCATTGACCATTCTTTTCCAAGGACTTCGTGTATCCAATCCGGAGGCATTCAAGACCACCTTGGACTACCTGAAAGAAAGCAGTTCAAACAATGCCACCACCAAATTGAACCATGTTGCTCCAACCATCTTTGGCAGTTCCACCCTGATGGATTTGAGCGAGAATTTTGAGAAGATTGCCACTGCCCCCAAGATTGCCCTGAATGCCGTGTATGAGAAGGCGGTCAGCGAGAACAAGGCATTCAACATCTCGGACGTCATCAAGATTATGACAACCACTGATGCCCTTTTCATTGCAAATTCGGCGGGTGCTACTGCCAAAGCACCAGCACCTGCGAATATGGACGACGACTTGTAAATTGCGTTCAGTAGCACAATTGTGAAGAAGCCACCTGACCTAGGAGAGATGACCTAGTCTAGGTAGAAGAGGCGACCAACAACCCTAGGAGAAGCAAACAGTCTAGGTAGAAGAGGTGACCAGCAACCCTAGGAGAGGCGACCAGCAACCCTAGGAGAGGCGACCAGCAACCCTAGGAGAGGGCACTTCTTCAAAGCGCCTTTGCGTTTTCCACTCACCAGCACAGGAGTGGATGTCATTGCGCAAATCAAATTTCTCCATGCGATGGGGCAAAATCTGCTGAATGCACTTGACAATTGCGTTTGAAACTATCAGAGATGTGTGAGACAGAATGCATTTGCTTGATTTCTTTGCCGTGGCAGGTTGATGACTTGGTTTCACGCTGTGGGTTCTCAGACTTGGGGGTGATTGTGAGTTTTTCTTGATGATTGATTGTTAGGATTATTGGTTAGGATGTTTGGTATGGTTGGTTGCAAGATGGGAAAACTCCCTTATTGAATTTTTATGGTTTAGATTGTTATGATTTTGGTTGATGATTGGTTGTTAGGATTTATTGGTTAGGATTGTTTGGTAAGGATGGATTTTTTTGATTAGGTTGGTTGTGATGATTTATGATTAGGATTTATTGGTTCGATGCTGTTATGATTTTGGTTGTGGGTTGGTTGTGATGATTTGTCAGTTGTGGTTGGTTGTGATGATTTATGATTAGGGTTTATTGGTTTGAGGCTGTTATGATTTGATGGTTCTGGTTGGTTGTTAGGATTTTTATTGAGGATTATTTGGTTTGAGGCTGTTATGATTTGATGGTTCTGGTTGGTTGTGATGATTTATGATTAGGGTTTATTGGTTTGAGGCTGTTATGATTTGTTTATTGGTGATTTGGTAGGTTGGCTGTTAGGAATTGTTGGATGATTGGTTGAATGATGATGCTGTGATGGTTGTATGATTGGTTGAGGGGGGTCAGTAAAAAGATGGGATTACTAGACTCTAACTATAATCACTATTAGTAATAACCCATTATGGGTCATTCAACAATATCTGACCCATCACTTGCGCACCAATCAACCAGTCAGGTGGACCGCCTGCAGCGACGGCCCAAATGCCCAGTACATGCGCAGCATGCGCCGCACGTGGGCCCATGGTCCCTGCTCCTGACACGACCAGTGGCTGGTGAGTTACGATGGTTGAAGGACCACTGATGCGTGAAACCATCTTTAACCATTGCGCTCATGATTAATTAATGTCTATTTCAGGCGATGGTTAATGATTGTTGAGTATGGGTCACCGATGCTTGTGATCATACAAGTTGTAAGTTAAAAGTTGTAAGAGCCGATTTCCCGTTTATAGTATGGTAGTGGTTAATAGTATAAGTATGGTAGTGGTTATCCTGTCACATCCTTTTGGTCAGGATTTTGGACACCATAATCCACGCGGTATCCAATAGTACCATGCTTTATTTGCGCAATGTTTTATTTATTCGTAGAAAGAAGGAACTTGCCAGTTCTCGAATTAGCTGGAATGCAGCTGATCCCATGTAGGAAGCCATCAGTGCTTCAACTTTAAAAATCAGAATGCAGCTCATCCAGTAGGTAGCAGAGCATCTTGGGATTCTCAGATATCCCATCCAAAGATTTTTCAGATCTTGGGTCAGGGGTGCGTTACCATTTCGAAAAACTACCTCAATGATCACAGCTCAATCCATCAAACCAAGGGTCGGTCTCAGCAAGGCTGACGGGAAAAACACTGCATACACCTTCGGCCTGTGTGTGTGATCCTTCATATTATCACGGATCAGCGACGCTTTCTCATTCGCATTGCTTACCGTGGGTGAGAATCAATAGTGATGATCGATTGGACATGGTAATTGTGGTCGTTTGAGATTGGAAAAAATGCTTGGATTTTTAGATAGGGGTTGATGTGGCTCATAGTGGCGAGTTGAAATGGGTGATGATGAGCATTGATGAGTTGTACGGGTTCTGAAGTGACCGCTTAGGGGCGGTAGGAAAGGAAGCGTACTAAGAAACAAGCAGAGTCTCTGTGTTCATGTCAATTATACATTCTAGCCATGCCAGGACATGACACGCAAGCATCTCACGCGTTGGCTCTACAGATTAAAGTGCTTTAAACTTGGGAAGTTGGGCCATACCCAATTGCAGTTCCTCAGTGTAGGTCCAAATGAGCCATACCCAACCCCCTGTCCTTGTGAAATCAAGCCATTAGGTGCCGAACCATGGCGCTGGCGAGGGGTTGCACAAAGGAAGCCAACTCTGAATAGAAGTTGGTCTAGCGGATGACTAGATGGTGGTGGAATGTGGTAAGATGTGGTAAAAACGCCATTCAAAAAGATAGCAAGTCGCTTGTAAACTCCGACCCCTTCCTAAACATGCCGTTTGCGCATAAAAGTTTGGAACCAACCACTAATTAGGTGCTACACGAACAAAACATCAGAGATTGTTCCAAAGTCTGATTTCCATCTCTTTATGGGAATCCACTAGGGTGATGTTGATATGAATAGGCTGCCGGTGTAGCAGGACATGATCACAAGAAGTGCCAGCCGCAGATCTTACACTACGGCTACATGATGGCCAAATGATTGTAAAAAGAAGAGTGGCTCTTCCAGCTTTTTGTGCCAAATAGTTCAAGCTGTCCTTTGCTGCAAAAAGCTGGATGGAGCCCATCCATCACTAAAGATACCAAGGTATTCCAAAGCCAGCATGAATGTTGCAATAGCAAAAGCCACCTGCTTCGGCTGGCAGGGGTCCTTTTAACCTTGCCATGATTTGCCATGTCTAAATCAAGGCCAGATATAGGTGCAACTATTGGATGAGACAGAATTTCGACTCAAAATGGGACATGAAATGACATGAAGTTAGAATTGTTTAAACAAATTAAGCTAGCATTGTTTGAAATATGTCGGAGTATTAGTGAAGAGGAGGACAATTTTCACCGAGTTTTGTCCGCCGTTGGGCCGTTGGCCAACTTGGATGGCAGCTCAACTTGGGGAGCCGCGTGCCAGGCTCCGGCCCAAATGCAAACGGGGGGATGGGGCCCCATGGGGGCCATGATGTGCAGCTGGATGAGTTCCGTAGAAAATGACCATTGGATGAGTTCCGTACCACATGGTACGACCATTTATGGATTAACTGAGAGGAGTTTCATGCCATCATTGGAACTACGGTTCCTAGCCCGTCATGGACCGCGATTGCTGGTCATCGATATGAACCATGGCCGTGGCCTGTAGTTCCTCATGGCTGCTTCGGTCATCACCCACTAAGTCACCAAGGTCCATTCATGGTCAGTCTCAGTATGCTTCGATCGATTGCAAAATCATCCCCTATTGTCTTATTGATGGGTATGGTTCACAACCTCAGCATCAATTAACCATTCATTCATCAACCACTGCCAACCCCTCATTTACTATCATTGAGCATTGTTATGTCATGTTATGTCATTGTTCAATCATTGTCAAATGACTATTGTCTCAGCAATCACACCTCCAGTGGATCACAGGCACCCCGAAGCCACCGCTCATGGCTTTTTGCGCACAAGTGCTTGGCGCACATAGGTACAAAACAGCACCAAAGCAACGAACGCAATCATGGTTGGTTGGTTTGTCCCGTCAGGGGGGTAGCTCCTGTTGCTGTTCATGATGGTTCATTGGTGGTTAACCCGCAGTTGATGATGATTGATGATAGCCAATGCTGAATGCTGGTTTTATGATGACCTAGGCTGGCTTGCCAGATTTGATCGTGGCTCATGCTGTTTTACCATGGTTTTTCGCTTGCTACTGGTGGTTAGTGAGGAATCATGGCTGGTGTTGGATGACTATGGACAACTATGGCTGATGATGGCAACTTGAGACTTGGTCCTGATTGGATACCAGCATAATGATCCTTGTGTTGCAAAATGAGTATTCATAAGTAGATACACAAATGTAAAAATGTACAAGCGGATAGTGTCTACTCACTCATGATCTGGTTTTGTTTTAAGAAGGTTAGTGACTGGGGCACCCCCGTTGCTGGAAAACCCCATGTTTTGAAAATATCATGCAAGAAGGAAGTGTGGCTTGTCCACACCTGTCCCCGCAAGCTGTCTCCTGCAGGATCAGGAAGTGTCTCAAACCACTTGGGGAAACGCTGCATCCACCAATTCAGGTGGAGTTCGGTATTGAAACCAATTATGTCGCGCAGCCAAAGTAGAGCTGCGTTTTGCCTTCGCTCATCTCAGACTGCACGACTAATCCTTTACATATGGCGTGGCCATGTGGCAATCCGCGCTGGCTTCTAAGCACAGCACTCTAATGGCTTTAGAAAAATTCACGCGGAGCTTTTTGGAACGCTGTGATCCTGAACCCGCGAGAACTCACCAGTGAATCACGATCCAGCTGGTCGCTGTATGGTTCCTGGGACCACCGCCCACCCCATCTTGCCAAGCCTGGCCATGTGTTGCTTGTACCGGCTCCAATTCAAAAAGAGTAAAGATAAGCATAGATGAGCGTTACTCTCACTATCTCTCATTCATTCATGGGCAATGGGTAATCCCAAGCTGCAGTTCATTTTTGTTGGTTTCACGGCCACGAGGTACTAGGGCTGACAGGCAAGTTGGAGAAGGTGACATTACCAGGGAACCCAAAATTGACAGACTAATTCATCGGAATCCACTTGCCCAAGTGGATCACCAAAGAACTTCAGTTATCAGGCTCTGACAACATTCGTCCCCTGGACTGAACAAAGTGCTCTTGAAAAGTTCGAAGATGTTCGAAGTCGACAGGTACAAGAATCGGACCCAGCTTGTTCCCCTTTTGGGAAAAGACGTTGTGGACACCCCCAGCCACAGCACCCAACGAAGCAAAGGACTTGGAAGCTTTCACGCACCACGGCGGGGTGTCTCTCAATCATCCTCCGGATATCTAACATAGGCTGGAAGCTTAACACCTTTCAACGGACATTGACGATACGAATGGCAAACATACAGAGTTAATTGTAACGATATGGACGATACCTTTGCATTTGTATGGTTGAGATGAAGGTGTGCGCAAATATTGGTGCACCTGCACATATTTGTTCAAAAGGATTACCAAAAACAAACATCCGACTTTATGTTGTAGGCCGATGCCATGAATGCAAAGAAACATAGACATCCTACGCGATGCACCAAAATAGAAACAAATACACCAACATCGGGTGGCCATGTCAAATGACCGGAGGATATTTGATGCTCAGCGAACTTTCTGGGACCGATCTGCCGCAGCTTTCCTCAAACACCGTGGGCCAAGCTCCTTGAGCCATTGAGCCTCACAATTCGGCACCTGGCGCCATGCCAACAAAGTGACCATTCACCACTACCAAACCATGCACCTGTTAAGCAACCATTGACCAAGTCCAAACAAACAAACAAAGAAACAAAGAAACAAAGAAACAAACAACTAGCTAGCAAAACATCAAGCAATCATGGACCGGCTAGCCAACCATCCACCAGATTTGACCAGCCAGCCCCCAGCCAGTCACCATGCCTGGACCAAGGGATCCTCCGCCAGCTTGGCAAAGAACTCCTCGAAACCCCGAGGTGGCGGATGGCGCTGCAGCTGCGACAGGTGCAACTGACGACTTGGAGCGGATGGCGAGTGACCTGACTCCTGGAAGACCTCGATGCCGTCAGCCGAGAGCAGGGATGAGAGCAGTGCGATGTGGAGCGCGATGTGAAGTGATTTCAGGATGTGCTTAATGGTTGCTGGGAGCAATATCAGGACAACGGAGTGTAATTGGAGGAATATAAGTTGCTCATATTGCTGGTCAAACTGTTGGTTAGTTGATCTCTCTGATGTAAAGTGTTGGGTTGATGGGCTATACTGGTTAACACTTGGTGGCTACTTAAATCGTTGGCGAAACTGTTTGTCCATAGTTGGGTTACAGTAACTGGTTGATGGTCGGTTGCTGGATAGTTCATACTTACTCTAGAGTGCAGATTTTTGCCTGTGTGTTTTTTTTGTGTTCTGTCTTGATTTGGCTTTCCTTGCTACTTGCAGCAGCAGCAGCAGGCTGGAGCTAAAATCCTTGATTTTGCTTGATTTTGCATTTGGAGCTAGATGCTAGGGCGGGTCTTTTTTTTTAGATTAACTTTGGTCTTAGGATTTGTGGTTTTAGGTTCCGATTTCATTTTTTAGGTTCATTGTTGTAGGGTTTAGGTTGATATCTTTAGGTTCATCGCTTAAGAGCGGACGGTGTTAGGGTTTTTTTTGCAGTTGAAGGTTTTAGGCTTTTAGGGTGCATCGTTTGAGGATTGATGGTTTGAGGGTTTTTGCTTTGGGGGTCTATGGTATAAGGCGTAAGGGTTTATGATTTTTGGGTTGATAGCTGTAGGGTTTATGGTTTGCGGATTGTCTTTAAACATCTATCTTTTAAGTGTTTTTAGGGTTGATGGTTTTTTTTTTTAGGTTTGAGGTTTTAGTTTTAGGGTGTATGATTTCGGCTTGTACCTTTAGGTTTTATGGGTTCAGGGTTTTAACGTTTATGGTATGAGTTTGAGGGTGTAAGTTTGTGGTTTTTAGGTTTTTGTTTTGGGGTTTTAGGGTTTATATTTTCTGTTTTTTGCGGTTATATTTCCACGTTTCTGGTCTTATGGTTTTAGGGTTTGAGTTGGTACAGTAGTTTGAAAAATAAAGAAGATATAGGAAAGCCACAAGACCGAAAGTCAGAGTCCAAATGGAAAAATTGATGGAAACCACCGAACAATCAATACGCATGGTTGAAAACCAAGAGAAAAGGAAATCCAAAAAGCCAAAAGCCGAACAATCTAAATCATGAAGAAGGTAAACGCCAGTAGCCAAAAGCCTAAATAATGCTGGAAAACAAAAACAGGATCCTTTAAAAAGTGCCCCCCCTGAGTTTATGTGGTCACACTCTTGGTTGATCATGGTCAATGGTGACATAATGGTGTTGATATGTGTTCACACGTGTCAATGAGGACGCAACTGTTGTGTTTCATTGGGAGAAACTTTCATAGCTGATGACCAACTAGTGGTTTGCAGATCAGACTGGTAAACTAATGGCTAAACATGTGGTGAATAATTAGTGTTGAAACTGCAGTTTGGTGGAAGAGGAAATCATGGGGCTGGCCTTTAGGATCTGCTGGTGTGTCTTCTTGCCCTTGGCGTAGTCAAAGGCCGTGCGACCCCAAGTGTCCTTCATGGCGGGAATGGCGCCGAAGAGCAACAGGTTCGCAGTCATGTAAGGGTTGTTCTGCTTCACTGCTTCATGTAAGGGGAATGTGACGAAGAAAATGCCCTTCTTGCCATTCGTATCACCTGGCAGCGACCCAGAGAGACATACAGTGACAGGTCGCAGAAACATGAGTGACACATTGTAGCAACATGGTCCATGAATGTCCATGACGACCAACGGGACACCTGAGGACCCCGCCTTTTGGAAAGTCATTGGCCTTTAGGAACGAGGCGATTTGCTCGCGTGCCTCCAGCAGTTCCCTCTGGCGCTTGGCAGCAATCTTGTTCATCTTACGCTGCATCTTGCTCATTGAACCTTCTTCTGAAGAAACGTGGCTCATCCTGTGATGTGCCACTGGTGAGGGAAAAAAATGGAACTTCAAGCCGCAAAAAGCCGCGGAGAAACATGATTTTCCACTCAAGTGCTTGCGTGGGTGAAGGACACTTGTGCGAAGCCCATGCAGGAACCCAACTTCAGGCCTAAAGCCGCAGATGTAAATGTCACATGCCGGTGAAGCGGTCGAAAGGCTTGATACCCGGAAAGTTTGAAACAAACACGTACATCCATAGATGGTGGTACCCCGAAAACTGTCACAGTATCAATAAAACACATCATTGAAATCCGTATTGGTGATCCATCGGTCAATTAGATAAATCGTTACAATCAATAACAATAAATTCAGCAAATAGTGGTCTAGAGTTGCTGTGCTGCTTCGGCCATCACTGAGTTGCGAAGGTTCATTCCTGGTCATGTCAGTATGCTTCTATGCAAAATCATCCCCCTATTGATGGTTAACAGCCTCTAGAGACCATGGCTCAAAATCTATCATTGTCAATCAGTATCAATTATCAATTTCCATCCATAAACCACTGCCAACCTATCATTCACTATCATGAAGCATTGTTATGTCATTGTTCAATGATTGTCAAACGGCTATAGTCCCAGAGACGCATCTCTCTACACCGCGACACTGCCATCAGCATCCACATCCCCAGTGGCTCACAGGCACCCGCAAGGCACCGCTCACGGTTTTTTGCCGACAAGTGCTTGACGCACGTAGGTACAAACAACACCAAAGCAACGAACGCAATCATGGTTGGTTGGTTTGTCCCGTCAGGGGGATAGCTCCTGTTGCTGTTCACGATGGTTAATTGGTGATCAATCTGTAGCTGATGATGGTTGATGACAACCATGCTGAATGCTGGTTTACCACAGGTAGTGGTTGGAGTTTGCAAAGGTCATGAGTGGATGTTGATAGCTCTTGCTGGTACGACTTGCATCTGGCATTCCTCAGATACCAACAGTGCTGCCGGGTGCTACCTCCGAAACAACAGATGCGGTTGTTGATGAAGGATGGCTGGTCATGGTCGATTATGGAGGATTATGGCTGATGATGGCAACTTGAAACTTGGTCCTGATCGGATACCAGCAGATTGTAGCAATTGACTGGAGGGTGACTGGATAACGATCCTTGTGGTGTATAATAAGTAGATGTAAGTAGATATATACAAATGTGTGAGTGGATAGTGTCCGCTCACCAGTAGCTGGGGCACCCCCGTTGCTGGAAAATCCAACATCTTGAAATATCATGCAAGAAGGAAGTATGGCTTGTCCACGCCCGCTCCCGCAAGCTGGTTCCTGCAGGATCAGGGAGTGTCTCAAGCCATCTAAAGAAAAGACGGCATCCACCAATTGAGGTTCGGTATTGAATCTAATTATGTCGATCAGCCTAATCAAAGCCGCATTTTGCTTTGGCTCATCTCAGACTACGACGAATCCTTTACATGAGACATGGCGTGGCCATGTGGCACCCCGCGCTGGCTTCTAAACATGGCGCGCGAATGGGATTTGTTTCGCAGAAAAAAAACGCGGAGCTTTTTGGAACACTGTGATCCTGAAAGGCTCCCGAGAACTCACCAGTGGACAATCACGATCCAGCTGGTCGCTCTACGGCTCCTGGGTCCACCACCCATCCCATCTTGCCAAGCATGGCCAAGTGTTGCTTGTGCCAGATCCAATTCAAAAAGAAAAAAAAGCATAGATAAGCTTTACTCTCATTATCACTCATTCATTCATGGGCAACAGGTAATCCTGAGATACAATTCTTTTTAGTGTTTTGAAGATGTTTCAAGTCCATGAGCAACAAAGGCTGACAGGCAAGTTGGAGAAGGTGACATTGCCAGAAAACACTAAACTGACAGAGTAATTCATCGGAATCCACTTGCCCAAGTGGATCACCAAAGAACTTCAGTTATCAGGCTCTGACAACATTCGTCCCTTGGACTGAACAAAGTGATCTTGAAAACTTCGAAGATGTTCGAAGTCGACAGGTGCAAGAATCGGACCCAGCTTGTTGCCCAGTATTTTTTGGACACGACATGGGGGACACCCCAAGCTACAGCAAAACAACAAAGCAAATGACGTGGAAGCTCTCACGCACCACGGCGGCGTGTCTCTCAATCATCCTCCGGATATCTAACATAGGCTGGAACCTTGACACCTCCTGGTTGAGAGAAATGAGCGTGCAATCATTTTAAAGGATTACTAAAAACAAACATCCGACTTTATAGATTCGTAGGTCGATGCAATGAATGCAAAGAACCACAAACATCCTCTGTGCACGGCGAGCAAATACAAACAAAAACACTAACATTGGGTGGCCATGTTCAATGACCAAAGGATAAGTGATGTTCATCAAACTTTCTGGGACCGATCTGCCGCAGCTTTCCTCAAACACCGTGGGCCAAGCTCCTTGAGCCATTGAGCCTCACAATTCGGCACCTGGCGCCATGCACGCACCGCAACAACTTGTGACCAGGTGCATCAGTATCTTCATTTGGTTGATCCACCAAAAAACTGTCCGTTCACCACTACCAAACCATGCACTTGCTAAGCGACATCAAGCAACCATCGACCAACCATCAAGCAACCATCGACCAACCATCAAGCAACCATTGACCAACCATCAAGCAACCATTGACCTGTTAACCCATCAACATCCATCAACCCGTTAACCGGATTTAACCAACCATTCATCAACCATGCCTGGACCAAGGGATCCTCCGCCAGCTTGGCAAAGAACTCCTCAAAGCCCCGAGGTGGCGGATGGCGCTGCAGCTGCGACAAGTGCAACTGACGACTTGGAGCGGATGGCGAGTGACCTGACTCCTGGAAGACCTCGAGCAGTGATGAGGTGTGCAATGTGATGTGGTTGGTAGCTGAGAGCAGGATCATGAACGACTTTGGCATAGAATTGGAAAGTTATTGGTGGATGAACTTGTTGGTGAAACTTTTGGTCGGTTAGTTGATGCTTATGGATATTCATGGTGGGTTGACTGTTTTACTGGTTGACGGGTGGTTACTGAAACCATTGGCGAAACTGATGGTCATTGGTGGGCCTCACTAGTCAATGGAGGTTAGTGATTGGTTCTGTACTCGCTGTCATAAGTCACACGTTTGGTTGATCATGGTCCATAATGGCGGAGATTTTAATTTTGGTTAACATTGACAAAATCAATAATGGCTGATGACCAACTAGTGGTTTGCAGATCAGACTGGTAAACTAATGGCTAAACATGTGGTGAATAATTAGTGTTGAAACTGCAGTTTTGTGGAAGAGGAAATCATGGGGCTGGCCTTTAGGATCTGCTGGTGTGTCTTCTTGCCCTTGGCGTAGTCAAAGGCCGTGCGACCCCAAGTGTCCTTCATGGCGGGAATGGCGCCGAAGAGCAACAGGTTCGCAGTCATGTAAGGGTTGTTCTGCTTCACTGCTTCATGTAAGGGGAATGTGACGAAGAAAATGCCCTTCGTGCCATTCGTATCACCTGGCAGCGACCCAGAGAGACATACAGTGACAGGTCGCAGAAACATGAGTGACACATTGTAGCAACATGGTCCATGAATGTCCATGACGACCAACGGGACACCTGAGGACCCCGCCTTTTGGAAAGTCATTGGCCTTTAGGAACGAGGCGATTTGCTCGCGTGCCTCCAGCAGTTCCCTCTGGCGCTTGGCAGCAATCTTGTTCATCTTACGCTGCATCTTGCTCATTGAACCTTCTTCTGAAGAAACGTGGCTCATCCTGTGATGTGCCACTGGTGAAGGAAAAAAATGGAACTTCAAGCCGCAAAAGGTCGCGGAGAAACATGCATGAAGTCAGAGTTGTTGTTGAAAAACATGATTCTTTATTGAAGTGTTCGCGTGGGTGAAGGGAAATTGTGCGAAGCCCATACAAAAACCCAACTTGGACGTTGAGGGTTGGCCCAGGTCAGACCTAAAGCGGCATGTGTAAATGTCACATGTCGGTGAACCGGTCCAAAGGCTTGATACCCGGAAAGTTTGATAAAAATGTACGTCCATACATTGTGATACCCCCAAAACTGCTGCAGTCTCACCAAAACACATCATTGAAACCCGTGTTGGTGATCCATTCGTTATAAATCAATCGTTACAATCGATAACAATCTAACCCGTAGATAAACAATCTAACCTAGCCTAACCATTAAAATTCATGTTTGTTACAACCAGATCAAAACTGGTTGGTTCGGGGAGCCACACAGTGAAAGGAGTCCATGCCCCTGCCAGTCATCGATGTCGTGGTCTATAGTTGCTATGCTGCTGCGGTCATCACTGAGTTACCGAGGTCTATCATGGTCAGTATGCTTCTATCAATTGCGAAATCATTCCCCTATTGATGGGTATGGTTGACAACTGCTAGAGACCATGGCTCAAAATATATCATTGTCAATCAGTATCAATGAACCATTTACATCCGTTAGCCACCGCCAACCAATCGACACTATCATTCAGCATTGTTATTTCATTGTTCTGATTGTCAAATGACTATTGTCTCAGGCATGCATCACTTCACATCGCAGCACTACCACCAGCGATCACACCTCCAGTGGCTCACAGGCACCCCGAAGCCACCGCTCATGGCTTTTTGGGCACAACTGTTTGGCATGCGTCGCGCGTAGGTACAAAACAACACCAAAGCAACGAACGCAATCACGATTGGCTGGGTTGTCCCGTCAGGGGGGTAGCTCCTGTTGCTGCTCATGATGGGTGATTGGTGCTTGATCTGCCGTTGATGATGATTGATGATAACCAATGCTGAATGCTGGTTTAATGATGACCTTTGCTGGCTGGCCAGATTTGATCATAGTTCATGCTGGTTTGCCATCGTTTTTCGATTGCTACTGGTGGTTGGTGAGGAATCATGGCTGGTGTTGGATGACTATGGACAATAGTGGCTGGTGATGGCAACTTGAAACTTGGTCCTGATTGGATATCAGCATACTATGAAAATTAATTGGAGAGATTGGAGAGTGACTGGATAATGATCCTTGTGTTGCATAATGAGTAGACGTAAGTAGATACACAAATGTATAGATGTACAAGTGGATAGTGTCTGCTCACTCATGATCTTGTTTTGCTTTAAGAAGGTTATAGTGACTGGAGCACCCCCGTTGCTGGAAAACCCAATGTCTTGAAAATATCATGCAAGAAGGAAGTGTGGCTTGTCCACACCTGCCCCCGCAAGCTCTCCTGCAGGATCAGGAAGTGTCTCAAACCTGTCAAACCATCTGCGGAAAGGACAGCATCCACCAATTAGGTGCACTTCGGTATTGAAACCAATTATGTCGATCAGCCCAATCAAAGCCGCATTTTGCTTTGGCTCATCTCAGACTGTACGACGAATCCTTTACATGCGACATGGCGTGGCCATGTGGCAATCCGCGGCTTCTAAACATGGCGCGTTAATGGATTTATTGTCAGAAAAATTCACGCGGAGCTTTTTGGAACGCTGTGATCCTGAAAAGCCTGCGAGAACTCACCAGCGAATAATCACGATCCAGCTGGTTGCCTTACGGCTCCTGGGCAATCAGCTACCCCAACTTGCCAAGCCTGGCCAAATGTTGCTTGTAAAACACGAATGAAAGTAGATAAGCATTATCTCATTCATTCATTCATTCATTTCATTTCATTTTATTTCATTCCATTCCATTCATTCATTCATTCATTAATGGGCAATGCTAAGATACACTTTTATCATTTTTTAGTGGTTTCAAGATGTTTCAAGTCCATGAGCAACAAAGGCCGACAGGCAAGTTGGAGAAGGTGACATTACCAGGAAACCCAAAATTGACAGACTAATTCATCGGAATCCACTTGCCCAAGTGGATCACCAAAGAACTTCAGTTATCAGGCTCTGACAACATTCGTCCCTTGGACTGAACAAAGTGATCTTGAAAACTTCGAAGATGTTCGAAGTCGACAGGTACAAGAATTGGACCCAGGTTCTTGCCCAGTATTTGGGGACACGACGTGGTAGACACCCCCAGCCACAGCAAAACAACAAAGCAAAACAAATTGGGAAGCTTCACTCACCAAGGGGTGTCTCTCAACCATCCTCCGAAAACTTAAGATGGCCGGAATCCAAAAGCTTGACACCTTTCAGAGAACGTTGTCGATACGGATGGCAAACATACACAGCCCAGTATAACGATTCTACATATGCATTCATTCATATGGTTGAAATAAATGAGCGTGCAAATATTTAAAGTGTAGAAATGTTCATAAGGACAACACCCCCCCCCAAAAAAAAAAAACACACACACACACATCTGAATCTACAGATCTAGTGGGTCACTACAACAGAAGCAAAGAAACATACCGAATGCACCAAAATACAAACAAATACACCAACATCGGGTGGCCATGTTAAATGACCAAAGGATATTTGATACTCAGCGAGCTTTCTGGGACCGATCTGCCGCAGCTTTCCTCAAACACCGTGGGCCAAGCTCCTTGAGCCATTGAGCCTCACAATTCGGCACCTGGCGCCATGCACGCACCTTGACAACTTGAGACCAGGTGCATCAGTATCTTCATTTGTGTGATCCACCAAAAAACTGTCCGTTCACCACTACCAAACCATGCACTTGCTAAGCGACATCAAGCAACCATCGACCAACCATCAAGCAACCATCGACCAACCATCAAGCAACCATTGACCAACCATCAAGCAACCATTGACCTGTTAACCCATCAACATCCATCAACCCGTTAACCGGATTTAACCAACCATTCATCAACCATGCCTGGACCAAGGGATCCTCCGCCAGCTTGGCAAAGAACTCCTCAAAGCCCCGAGGTGGCGGATGGCGCTGCAGCTGCGACAAGTGCAACTGACGACTTGGAGCGGATGGCGAGTGACCTGACTCCTGAAAGACCTCGATGCCGTCAGCCGAGAGCAGGGATGAGGTGTGCGATGTGGAGCGCGATGTGAGGTGATGTTAGGATATGCTTAATGATTGCTGGGAGCAGGAGAATCAGGATAAAGGAATGTAATTGAAGGAATAATATGAGTTGCTCACATTGCTGGTCAAACTGTTGGTTAGTTGATCTTTAATTTTGGGTATTCGTGTTGGGTTGACTGGCTATACTGGTTAACACTTGGTGGCTACTTAAATCGTTGGCGAAACTGTTTGTCAATAGTTGGGTTACAGAAACTGGTTCATGGTCGGTTGCTGGATAGTTCATACTTACTTTAGGGTGCAGATTTTTGCGTGTGCGTTTTCTTTGTGTTCTGTATGGATTTGGCTCTCCTGGCTACTTGCAAGCAGGCTGGAGCTAAAATTCTTGATTTTGCTAGATGTTGCACTTGGAGCTAGGACTTGTTTTCTGTTTTTAGATTAACTTTGGTCTTGAGGTTTGTGGTTTTAGGGTGTTGGGGTCTATTGATTTTAGGGTTCAGGTTGATATTTTTAGGGACATGATGGTTCATGGTTGTAGGGTTTAGACTGATATCTTTAGATTCATGGTTTTAGGGCTGATGGGGTTTTAGGTTTCGTTTTGCAGTTGAAGGTTCTATGGATTGAGGGTGTATAGTTTGAGGGTTGATGGTTTGAGGGTTTTGCTTTGAGCGTCTATGGTTTTAGGATTTCTCATTGTTTGGGTTGATGGCTTTAGGATTTATGGTTTGCGGATTTCAGGGTGTGTTCCTTAAAATCAATGTTCTAATGGTTTTAGGGTTGATGGGGTTATTCTTTTAGGTTTAATTCAGGTTTTAGGATTTATGGTTTTACGGTGTATGGTTTCACCTTATACTTTTAGGGTTTATGGGTTCACGGTTTTAAGGTTTATGGTTTGAAGGTGTAAGTTTTTGTTTTTAGGTTTATGTTTTGGGGTTTTAGGGTCGTGTGTTCTCTTTCTTGGATTTAAATTTCCAGGTTTATGGCCTTATGGGTTTAGGGTATAAGTTGACAGTTTGAAAAGCCAAGAACATACCGGAAAACCACAAAACCCAAAGTCAGATTAGACTCCAAATGTAACCATGATGGAAACCATAATCAAATTGATAAGCATGGTGAAAAAACCACGAAAGCAAGAAATCCAAAAAACTGAGGACCAAAAAAACCACAAAAACCAACCAATTACACCATGATGAGGAAAAAGATGATGAAAAAACGAAAAGCCACTAGCCAAAATCCAAAAGCCAAAAATATTAAATCCCTAAGAAAGTGCTCCCACTGGGTGGTAGCAGTAATAATAGTAGTGGCAGTAATAGTAGTAATGGCAGTAATAGTAATAGTAATAGTAGTAGTAGTAGTAGTAGTAGTAGTAGTAGTAGTAGTAGTAGTAGTAGTAGTAATAGTAGTAGTAGTAGTAGTAATAGTAGTAGTAGTAATAGTAGTAGTAATAGTAGTAGTAGTAGTAGTAGTAATAGTCGTAATAGTAGTAGTAGTAGTAGTAGTAGCAGTAGTAGTAATAGTAGTAGTAGTAATGATAATAATAATGGTAATAATAATAGTAATAGTAGTAGTAGTGGTAATAATAATATCAAAAATAATAGTAATAGTAATAGTAGTAGTCATAATAATAATAATACTACTAGTAGTGGTAATAATATTAAGATAATAGTAAAAAAACAATAATAATAATAATAGCAAAAATAAAATCAATAGCAATACTAGTAGTAGTAGTAGTAGTAGTAGTAGTAGTAATAGTAGTAGTAGTAGTAGTAGTAGTAGTAGTAGTAGTAATAGTAGTAGTAGTAGTAATAGTAGTAATAGTAGTAATAGTAGTAGTAGTAGTAGTAGTAATAGCGGTAGCAGCAATTGTAACACTAGTAGTAGTAGCAATAATAATAATAAAAGAAGTAGTAGTAGTAGTAGAAGGTTTGTCGGGCAGCACCCTAGCTCATCCCCTTAATTGCAGGGGTGGAGTAGCTGCCCGCCTGTCCGCCTAGTGTTGCACCCGAGGATTGAACCCAGGTCCGACGCTTGAGGGAAGACATCATTTCCACTAGACCATACCGGCCCCCCCTGCTCCCCCTGGGTTTGTGCGGTCACACTTTTGTTTGGTTATGGACAGTCGTGACATGATGGTCGTGTTGATATGTGTTCATACGGGTCAATATACAACTTTTTGTGTTAGCAGATCAGACTGGTAAACTAATGGCTGAACATGAGGAAATCATGCGGCTGGCCTTCAGAATCTGCTGGTGTGTCTTCTTGCCCTTGGCGTAGTCATAGGCGGTGCGACCCCAAGTGTCCTTCATGGCGGGAATGGCGCCGAAGAGCAACAGGTTCGCAGTCATGTAAGGATTGTTCTGCTTCACTGCTTCGTGTAAGGGGAATGTGACGAAGAAAATGCCCTTCTTGCCATTCGTATCACCTGGCAGCGACCCAGAGAGACACACAGTGAGAAGTCGTAGGAAAATGGTCATCACGTGGTTCGTGACATGGTCCATGGCCAACGCGACACCTGAGGACCGCGCCTTCTGGAAAGTCATTGGCCTTTAGGAACAAGGCGATTTGCTCGCGTGCCTCCAGCAGATTCCTCTGGCGCTTAGAAGCAATCTTGTTCATCTTACGCTGCATCCTGCTCATTGAACCTTCTTCCGAAGAAACGTGGCTCATCCTGTGATGTGCCACTTGTAAAAAATGAAATTTCAAGCCGCAAAAGGCTGCTGAGAAACATGCATGAAGTCAGAATTGTTCTTGAAAAACGCAGGTTCTTGACGGAGGTGTTTGCTGTTGGTGAAGACATGAAAAAATTCAATCTGGTCAGCGGAATTTTGTGAGCCCAAGTTGGGCATGTGGACCCATACAGGAGCCAACTTGGGCTTAGGAGGTAGCCCTGCAGCAGGTCAGTCCGCCACATGTGTAAACGTCACTGCATTTTATCAGTGCGATGAAGCGGTCCAAGGGCTTAATTGCTGAAAGTTCCGTGCCTATAGGGTGGTAGAACCGAAACGAAAACCTAAACCGTTGGAAGTAATGAACCGAACCAATCAAGAAAGAAGTGTAGGAAATTGTGAGCCCGAGAGCCGGTGACTACGGAAACCAGCACCGAACCAGAATGAGTTAGAACAGAACCATTGCAATATCAGGAACCGAACGAGTCGAAGGCGAAATGCAAAGAATTGCGCGCAGGAAT
>VSDK01027671.1:198073-218871 GCA_009767595.1 Symbiodinium kawagutii | reverse complement strand
GGAATGCGTAAAATCGCCTCAGCCTGGCATAAAATCAGCATGCAGTTTGCAGGTGCAGAGCGAAGCAAATCAAAAAAGAGGCCCTCAGAAGCCACGAGGCTAGAGTGCAATTGGCAAAGCAGCACAGTCATCCAACAGTTGCGAGTTCAACTCTCATTTTGGGAGGTTTTTCTTTTTATTTGTTCATTTCAGCCACTGCGCAACAGCCACACCACACAATCCAACCAAAACAAAATAAATGAATAATGAAATGCCGATCACCAATCCAAAGTAGCCACAAACAAAATGAAAGCCACAGCATGCCAAAACAACGGTGACAACCATCAACCAACAACAAATGTTCTAAAGAGTACTCATTATATCATTATGGTCGATTTGAATTCAGTCTCGGCGCGAAGTAAGGGAATTGGTCTCATTTGGAAGGGTCTGGACATAAATCGTTTTGAAGCCGATGCCCGAAACGCAATCCATGGAACCACATTTCACTTCCTGTCCTTTCCATATTGAAGAAACCGACGCCGCAATCTCTGTGATAGAACTGTGGCATCCCTGTGCCTAGACCCTAGCATTGTTGGAGCATCCCTACCGTTTGTAGCATTTGTAGCCCTATGACCCTGGTTGTGAGTGATATGAACCGTGGTCGGCTGCAGTAGATGGTTGACTGCTGCGGTCATCACCCACGAAGTCACGAAGGCCCATGAATGATTGATATGCTCCGATCAATTGAACAATTAAATGATCCCCGATTGATGGTTAACAGCCTCTAGAGACCATGGCTCAAAATCTATCATTGTCAATCAGTATCAATTAACCATTTCCAGCCATTAACCACTGCCAACCCCTCATTCACTGTCATTAAGCATTGTTATGTCATTGCTCAATGAGTGCCAAACGGCTATAGTCTCAGAGACGCATCTCTCTACATGGCACCACTGCCATCAGCATCCACATCCCCAGTGGCTCACAGGCGCCCCGAAGGCACGGCTCATGGTTTTTTGCCCCCAAGTGCTTGGCGCACGTAGGTACGAAACAACACTAAAGCAACGAACGCAACCATGGTTGGTTGGTTTGTCCCATCAAGGGGGTAGCTCCAGTTGCTGCTCATGATGGTTAGTTGATGATTTTTGCATACATACATATACACACACACATATATACATATATATATATATGTATATAGAATAGTATATTAATATACTAATCGGTAGTTGATGATGATTGATGATAACCAATACTGAATGCTGGCTTAATGATGACCTTTGCTGGCTGGCTAGATTTTATCATAGTTCATGCTGGTTTACCACTCTTGTTCCATTGCTACTTCTGACTTGAAACTTGGTCCCAATCAAACACCAGCATGTTCTATCATGTAGTAATTAATTGGATAGTGGCTGGATAACAAGTAAGTAGGTGTAAGTTGTATTCACGATTTTTTGAGAACGTCCCCTATTGTTTTCATTTGTTTTCCAAGTTTTGGAGAACTCCTTGGGGGTGTCGTTTCTAGGCCGTCCCCTTTAATTTTTCAAGTAAACTGGACAAGACACATGTCCATGTAACGCTTGAAATAAACGCAGTTGACTATAATTTGTCTCTGGCTCAAGTAGATACACGCATGTATAGACGTTTAAGCGGATAATTACTGTCTGCTCACCAATAATCTTGGTTTGCTTTTAGATGATCACAGTAACTGGGGTAACCCCCCTGGCCTGAAAACCTCATGCCTTGAAACATCATGCTCACAAAAAGTATCATGCTTGAAAGAAGGGTGGCTTGTCCACACCCGCTCCCGCAAGCTGATTCCTGCGGGAGTATTGGGTCCGAGAACATCTCAGGCATTTGAAAGTAGCACAGTGCCAATTCAGCTGCACTTTGCCATTGAATTAAGTAAGTTCTGTCGGTCAGCCAAATCAGAGCCGAGTTTCCCTTCCGGTCATCTCAGACTGCACCGGCTAATCCTTAACGCATGGCATGGCCATGTGGCCACCCGCGCTGGCTTCTAAGCACGGCGCGAGTTTCTCAGAAAAAATCCAGCAGAGCTTTTTGGGATGCTGTGATCCTAGACCCGCCGGAACTCACCAGTGAATCACGATGCAACTGGTGGCTGTACATCTCCTGGGACCACCCCCCAACCCCAACTTGCCAAACCTGGCCATGTGTTGCTTGTGCCGGCTCCAATTCAAAAAGAATAAAGGTCCGCGCAGATGTAAAGATTACTCTCATTCATTCATAGGCAATGGGTAATCCCAAACTATACGTTTGAAGCCTAGCAGGTACCTCCAGGCACTAATGGTTTTAACATGTTTCAACTACAATGTGTATACTTGAAAAACGAAGGCTGGCAAGCAAGTTGGAGACGGGTGACATTGCTTCGTCACCAGAAAATACAAAACTATTAAAAGAATGACAGACTAATTCATCGAAATATATCGAAATCCACTTGCCCAAGCAAGTGGTTCACCAAAGAACTTCAGTTATCAGGCTCTGACAACATTCGCCCCTTGGACCGAACAAAGTGATCTTGAAAAGTTTGAACATGTTCAAAGTCGACAGGTACAAAGTCGACAGGTACAAGAATCGGACCCAGCTTCTTGCCCAGTATTTTGGGACACGACCCCCCCAGCCACAGCAAAACAACGAAGCAAATGGCTTGGAAACATTGTGAAACATTCACTCACCAAGGGATGTCTCGCAATCATCCTCCGGAAATCTAACATAGGCTGGAACCTTGGCACCTTGCAACCGACATTGACGATACGAATGGCAAACATACAAAGCCGAGTATTACGATACGTGCGCATTTGCATGCTTGAGATGGAGCATTCAATGATTTCAAGTGGGATATAAATGCCTCTAAGAAAAACCAAAGACACACATCTGAATCTACAGATCTAGTAGGTCACGACAACAGAAGCATAGAAACATAGACATCTTATGCGCATGCACCAAAATACAAACAAATACACCAACATCGGGTGGGAATGTTAAATGACCGGAGGATAGATGATGCTCAGCGAACTTTCTGGGACCGATCTGCCGCAGCTTTCCTCAAACTCCTTGGGCCAAACTCCTTCAGCCATTGAGCCTCGCAATTCGGCACCTGGCACCATGCGCGCACCGCAACAACTTGTGACCAACTGCATCAGTATCTGCATTCGTTTCATCCACCAACAAAGTGACCATCGACCACTACCAAACCATGCACTTGCTAAGCAACCATTGACTAACCATCAAGCAACCATTGACCTGTTAACCCATCAACATCCATCAACCTTTTAACAGATTTAACCAACCAGTCATCAACCATGCCTGGACCAAGGGATCCTCCGCCAGCTTGGCAAAGAACTCCTCGAAACCCCGAGGTGGCGGATGGCGCTGCAGCTGCGACAGGTGCAACTGACGACTTGGAGCGGATGGCGAGTGACCTGACTCCTGGAAGACCTCGAGCAGTGATGAGGTGTGCAATGTGATGCGGTTGGTAGCTGGGAGCAGGATGGGTCATTGGTTGCTCAAACTGCTGGTGGAAATTTGTCAATATAGACGAGTTGAATTCATTTGGGGGTGCGTCAAAATTCGGGTATGGATCGGCCCGCGGTGATCCATTCGTATGGATCGGTCTGGATCGCCTGCGTTTTGGTATGGAACAGGGGTATGGATCGCTTGTGGGTTCAGGGTATGGATCGGGGCTTTACATTTTGACTCGCAGCCATTTGTTACTGGGTATTGTTCGGATCGGCATGGTAGGATCGGAATGGATTTGGTCAGATCGGAATGGTAGGATCGGAATGGATTTGGTCAGATCGGCATGGTAGGATCGGAATGGATTTGGTCAGATCGGCATCTAACCCTAAACCCTAAAACCCTAAAACCTTAAACCCTAAACCATAAACCCTAAAACCCTAAAACCCTAAACTGATCTAGCAAAATCCATGTTGATCTAGCAAAATCCATGTTGATCTCTCATGTTGATCCCTCACGCTGATCTGGCTAAAGCCATGTTGATCTGGCAATTCCCCTTTGTTACTTGTTCGAGAATGGTCTGTAAATACTTGAAGTCGAAGGTGGTATAACGGTTTTGGTTAATAGTCGCTGCGAGGCTTTTTATTCATATTGACTGAATCATTCATGGCTGGTGACCAACACGTGGTTAGTAGATGAGACTGGTCAAGTAATGGCTGAAAATGTGGCGAATAGGTTGAAACTGTGGTTTGTCGAAGAGGAAATCATGGGGGTGGCCTTCAGAATCTGCTGGTGTGTCTTCTTGCCCTTGGCATAGTCATAGGCCGTGCGACCCCAAGTGTCCTTCATGGCGGGAATGGCGCCGAAGAGCAACAAGTTCGCAGTCATGTAAGGATTGTTCTGCTTCACTGCTTCGTGTAAGGGGAAAGTCACGAAGAAAATGCCCTTCTTGCCATTCGTATCACCTGGCAGGGTTCCAGAGAGACATACAGTGGCAGGTCTTTGGAACATGGTCTATGACTCTATGACCATGTGACACTTGAGGACCGCGCCTTTTGGAAAGTCGTTGGCCTTTAGAAACGAGGCTATTTGCTCGCGGGCCTCCAGCAATTCCCTCTGGCGCTTGGCAGCAATCTTGTTCATCTTACGCTGCATCCTGCTCATTGCAACTTCCTCTGAAGAAACCTGGCTCATCCTGTGAGGCCACACCAAGAGGAAAAAAGAAAATTAATTTCAAGCTACAAAAAGGCTGCAGAGGAACAGCGACCGTCGGCCGTGGCATGCTCAAACCTTCGACATCTTCAACCATTTATGCCCTTTTTTTTTCTCTCTCTCTCTCTCTCTCTCTCCATCGGCCTTTGTGACTTTAAGAGCTGCTTCAAGACTTCAGCTTAGACTTACTTTAAGAGTTGTTTTGCTTTAAGAGTTGATTTCACTTTAGCTTCCTTCATCTTCATCTTCCATTTGCTCCGAGCATCCGGACGCTTATCTGCCAATGCTCGCGTATCATCCTGGCGGTCTCAGCTTGCTGCTCGGCTCCACGGGAAAACTCCTGGGTCCTGTCATGTTCTGCCATGCCCTGCCTGGGCGAGTCTTTGCCGTTTCAGTTCGGTTTCGAAGTTCATGGCCCTCGTTTCAGCGGCTGCGACCTGCACGTGGAAATTCATCAAGTGATCAGTGGAATTTCCCTTGGAAGGTCCCTTAGAATGTCCTTTAGGATGTCCCTTAGAATGTCCCTTAGAATTTTTTTGGAATTTTATTGGTATCGCTGGTGGTTCGGGTATCTGGTATGCCAGGGACTTCAAGGGGGCGTTGTTCCTCAAGGCTCTGGATTTTTGGATAATCAACCACAATGATGTCCAAAGAATCCTAGAAATTCATTCCCCAAAGCAATGAACAGGAGGATTGATTGAATGCTCCCCAGCATGGAAATGGCACCATATGGCACTATCATCAAGCAAGTGCGTTCACTTCGGTGGCTATGAACTCAAAGAGTCCAACAATGTGAGTCATGGAGTCACTGGAGATTCACTGGGATACCGAGTCATAGAACATGGTTGAGAACAGGGAACCTGCCACAGGGGGCCCTGATGGGCCCTGTCACCATTTCCCTGGAGATGCGCAAAAAAACGTACAAAGAGCCAATAGAGAGTCCAATAGGATTCTGTTGATGATAGGAATGCAAACATCAACTGTGACTCATCGCCATGGTAGATGGTATGAACCAAAGGTAAAGAATAACTCAACATAAGTAACCAACTAGCTTACCTAACAGCAACTGAGATATGTCATGCTGATGTCGTATCGATCAAGGCCCCGTCAAGTGCCTTGTCCAACAGCCGCTGTCTTTCTTCCTCCCGCTCGCTTTCGATTGAAGCCTTGGTGCCCCTTTGGGACTTCTCCATTGGAAACGACAGCGGACCACTGTCGCATCGTCGGAAAGGCGCTTCATCGGAACATCTTCGCAACTCGAGCACAGCATACATCAAAATGCAAATTCTTGCTTGTATCTTTACATTCCCGCGAAATCTTTTGAAAATTCAAATCCGGTGCATGTCTTTACATACATCGTGTGTGTGTGCGGCAACATATGTATTCACGTATCTCTGTACCTTTTCTGGAGAAAATATGACATAACCTTCCACCAAATGGGGATGTCCATACCTGTACTACCACAGTCAGGAGTGTTCCAACACATTCTTCTGGCTTGTCAGCCGCTACTGTTTTCTCTTAACATGTGGTTAACTACCTTCAACGACATCAAACACTATCAATAAACGGGTTCAAAGCATTGTAAAATTGATATTGATCAGCCATTAACCCACCAATACTGGTCAGCCACCAACCACCTAGTTATAGACCATGGCATACCATGGCCGTAGCCACCAAGACTTCAACCGCAGCTGCTTAGAGCACCACGGCCAGCACCCGGCGGCAAAGAGACTCGGCTTTCCTCCGTGCTTCGGAGCTTCTCTTCTAAGACTTGGATCTCGACCTGAAAGATGCCCCCCGGAGGGAAGCCCATGGGGAGAATATGCTACCGTGGCAACCTGTGGTGACGGTTGGGGAGTAGTCCATCTAGGGATCGTAACAACAGAGCATGGCTATTGGATGATGATGATCATGATGATGATGATGATGATGATGATGATGATGATGATGATGATGATGATCAACAAAATTGAATAAAATTGATCCATAATTTGGCGAAAAATTGGTAATAATCCGTTGATAGGCCCTGAATACTTGGCACATCTTCACATACAGTAGTGGCACGTATGTTGCGCATAATGTACTAGGGCCAAGGGTTGCAATACTAGAGATACAGCTGGTAGCATTTGTAAAGCATTGTAAAGCAATACAAGGCAATGCTTAATCATGGGTCACAATGGTATAAGTGAACGGGGTTTAGCACTTTTAAGGCGCACCATGTACGCCAATTAATTATTAGAGATCCAGCATCTGCCCAGTGAGGAACACACTGAATCTCCCTCTAAATCACTCGTCATTAATTCATTGGAGGCTAGGACACGTGCTCAAACATCTGCCCCAAAAGCAAAGTTCAGGACGGCAGGCCATGGAAGACCGGTACCGGTGCTGAGCATATAGTGATCATCTAGCCCCCCCACCCAGAAAATCTGAAGCGCTGTTTCCATCCTCACTGAATTGAAGACCGTTGGAGCCTCTCAGCGCGACTAGTGGTCAGTAGCGGTTGATGTTCGCATTAAGGAGGGCAATGCTTTATTTTGGGTAATGTGAATTCTAATGATGCTGCGTGATGGTTAAGACTAGGGATAAAAACCAATCATAAGAGCCAAGATGGCGATTATTGGGATCCTTGATGAACCAACAGATAGAGTCAAGTACAGTATCCGGCTGGCACAGGAGGCCATGATTCACGGTTACAGCATCCGAATCCCAGGGCGAACTAACAAAGCCGCCCTCAAGATCTACCAGCTGGGCTTGGTGATCTCTCTGCTGGCCATCCAAGAAATTCGCAGCGTTCGACCCATGGGAGTCGGGCTAGAGATGGGTTGGCATGGCTATGCATGGCTGTTGGTATGGCTAAGCTGGGTATCCATGGCAGCTGGACTCCTTGGGTCGAGCGGCTCGTGAAGCCATCTGTTGCTGAAGCTTCGCCACCTGCGCCTGACGCTGAGCACATGAAGTGCACTGACCATCAATGAAGCATCGCCAATTCACCAATTTTCAGATGTTGATGGATGGTTCACTGTGTTCATTGTTGATGGGTTCATTGTTGATGGATCGTGGTGATGTGAAAAATGGCAAATGATGTGATTATTCACCACCAATTAACCAACCCTGAGCTCATGGAGAATTTGCCATCGTCAGCTTGTTTTGAGGTACTCCGTCTGAAGAGTCACCACGGTAAGACGCTGATGTGTGACCTTCCAGGTAAAGTGTCTGACCGCAGCTTCGCTCGTACATCGAACGTGTCCGCAAGGAAAAGCACCCGAAACGCCAGGAGATCACCAACCTTTGGCAGATTTTTCCTACAAAATCTGCGCGTGGGATGTGACCCGAAGACGATGAGAATCGACTCATGCGAGTTGCACCAAACCCAAAGCAAGCCTGGGGACAAGCCAGCGACCGTCTCACTATCTTGTCAGGTTTACTCTTGTTTTTTGCTGCACATATGTTGCTGAAAGCCACAAGCCACATGGTTTCGTGCACAATCCAAGCGTAGAAACCATGCAAAACCATTCCAAAACATTTTTTTGCCAGACATCCTCCAAAACTGAAAGGGAGCAAACAACTTGAAAACGACGCGCATTTCGTGCGAGACTTCCAAAAACTAAGGCCAACATCTGAACATTTCGTGAAAACTCACAAGTTGACCACAGAATTTGCCCAAAGAAGTTCAGCATTTCGAATCATTTCGAATCATTTCGCATGGCACTAACCGCTCTGTGTGGAGCTCCTGGAGCCTCCACAGATCTCCACAGTTCCGAGCCCCGTGGGGAGTTGTGTGCCTTGGCGGTGGAGGCCAGGGACCGCTGCATGGCGACCTCTGCCTCCGCGGCGTCGCGAAGGTCGTGGAGCCGTTGCACCTGCAGGGGGCAGTCCTTCAGAAGTTGGGCTTAGGCGCTGGTAGGGCTGGAAAATGGTGGAAACTCCCAAGTTTGGCTTGGTAAATGGTGGTAAACTCCTTCATTGGCAGGTGGAAATGCTATGGAAATGCTTGGAAATGGTATTGAAACTCATGTTTGGTAGGGTTAGTTTATGATTGAAACTCATGGTCAATTGATGTAGCTTGGTTCTAAATTGATTTGCGTTTGGTTGGTTACCTGGTTCATCACTAATGGTTCGTTGATTTGCAAATCATTGCTTACCAAAAATCGCCAATGATGAATGACCAATCAACGGTTGCAACGGATATATACTCCCTGGTGAAATAACCTAGAAGTGGAAACTCCACCATCTATAGCTGTTGTCCTATAAATTATTAAAATGTTTAACTTCCAAGTTAGTTTGCCAGAGGGTAACCAACAAGATGAACCAAATTTGATGGCCAGCTAATGGCCAGGGGGTTAAACAAATCTGACTGGTTCATTAGCGGTAAATTGATAGCTGATGGGCAAATACTGCAACCAATCAGATTTCATGGTTGATCAATGGCAACATACATCTTACAAACCCATGCAAATGGCAAATTAGGTCCTAGCAACCTCTAAAAATAAGTCAGTGTATCATTAAACCTCTCATGAACCTCGCTAGCTAACTGCGATATCAAAAACATACCTTACTTGTTCACTACCGATGATCAAGTGCGTGGTTCCCTGTCAACATGAATGGAAAATCCAGCCCTTAGCAAACCACAAAATCAAGAGATTTCATCCATTAATTTATGGGTTCATTGAAGTTAGCAAACAAAATCAAGATAGTTCATCCATTAACGGGTTCTTTGTTGCTTATCCCCTATTTTCCTACTGTTTTTGGTTGCTGATAGCCTTCCATCAACCACTAATGGGTTCATTTAAGCATGGTTAGATTCGGTTAGATCCATCTCGCCACTAGACACCAACCACCTGGGATGCGCCTCTCGGTTGGCATTTCCCAGCTGACTCTGGAGATCTGCCACTTGCGCCTGGAACGTGGAAACGGCGAGACCTTCGCCCAGTGGCTGATCCATGGTGATTTGATGTGTTATACCATCGATCAGCTATATCAGTTCTTGTTGTTACAATATATTTATTGATATGTCTGATATATTTGTTATACTGTTAATTAACCATGATGGTTATTGGATGAACTAACCCTGATGGTTATTGGATGTCTATTATTTGGATACTGGAAACATATCAGTTGTAGCCATATCAATAGCTGATAGATGCTGACTAATCATGGCTAACAGTCCCGGATTGAGTCGTTGATTAGTTGATTCATGACGAGTCACTGTTGGCCAAAAAGAGTTGATAATATTTGATAATACTGCATGGTGAGTCAGTAGTGATTGATGTTGCTCTGTGATAGCAATCCTCCCAAAGAACTGTTGGTTTCGAAGGGGATCCAAGAAAGCCTTCGAAAGCAAATGGCACGATGAAGCACAGATATGGGATTCCATTGCAAGATGACTAGACATGGCCCATGCCTAGTGGCCTATTGGGCATACAAAATGTTCAGCTATGTGGGGATGCGCCTGATGTGGGCATCATGCTCCAGCTGCCCAACATATTCAGTTGCCCAACATCGTTGATGTGCTCCAGATGTGCCCTTCCTCACCGAACACAACCGGTGGTCAAACCTTTGCTGTCCCCATATTGTTCACGCGCACCACATCGCACCACCCCCTCCCAAGAGATTGTGGACGCTCCAAAAGCGACCTGCAAACGGCTGAGGCCCACTTCGTTCCGCAAGCCCACCGCCGACCCTGGTCGATGCGCCCGTCGAAAGCCTCAAATCGTGGTGGCGACGGCTCTTCACCCTTGTGAGTGTGCCAGTTGGCGTAAAAAAATGGGGAAGGCTCTGGAATAAGTGGGATAACATGGGATAACTAAGAACAACTGGAGGAATTTGCGAACTAATTATGAGTATGGTGGATGAGTGGCTGTTTTTTGCGTGTACAATGTTCACACCCCAAGAAGGACAACAGGGTGGCCACCTGCGGAGGATGCAAAGTGTGCCAGGGCCCAGGCCATCTGAATGAGTGCCTGCAATTGTGCCACCCGCACCTAGCAGACGGGTCTCTGCGGGTCGCTGGTGCAGGTCCCTGTGTCTTGGGAGAGCAGTCACCCTTGCTGGCCATGGCACTCAGGGGGCGTTCAATCTCGATCTCTCCGGGCCAAGCTTCGGCCAAAACCTGACAAGAGGCCCCAAAGGATGCTCGAAACAAAAATGCCAAAACAAATCTGCCAAGAAAGGGAGGAAAGGGAGGATCACGGAAACGACAAAGTATACAATCACAAAATGTCACAAAGTTTATGATATTACAATTCAAAATGATGAGGTCTAGATTTTTCAAGCACAAGATGATGACAATGATGTCACCAGTTGGCCTTTCTTCAACCTCCCCAAGGTGCAACCAGCGCCCCCTGTCGCCTCTACAGATCTGGGAGGGCTGTGTCGGTGGACCTGATCACCAGCTGGATCCAAGCCCCTGCGGGTGATCCTCAACTTGGGGGAGATGTGACAAACCATGGGGGTGATGGGGGTTACCAACCATCTCTCTCTCTCTCTCTCAATCACCATCTCCAAGAGTTTACCAACCATCAGTCATCATTATTAACAACAAACCATGGGGGGATAAGGTTATCAACCATTATCCACCATCATTAGTAACAAACCCCTCGGGGCGGGGGGGGATTCAGTACCGCCCAATCACGACCAAGATCCTGAAGCGTCGGCAACGGGGACGCGGTTCAACGGTGCAAAAACGATCTGGAATGGTGGTCAAGGAATAGTCACATGCTAATCGTCACTTCCTGGTGGATCATCAATCATCGATTATTGCTGTGCCAAATTGAGATGTATCATTGGCAGTTCCCCTCCAACTTCTTGTCCTCCATCCTGAGCCTACGTCAACCCTGATCAACCCCCACCACCACCACCAGCCATGCAGCATCAGTAGCTGTCGCGGTTTCTTTTTCCGCCGCTGTCGCCCCGACATCGGCTGCTGCTGCGAGAAGTCCAGCAGCACTGAACGTTCGGCCCAAGCTCTGAGGCAGTCGTGACAGCCCGGAGTTTTGCCTCAGATCTGATGGAGAAGGGAGAACATGGGAGAAGGGGGTAGTGATGTGTGATAAGTGCTTTTGATGTGCTTTTGTTTTTGCAAGCTGCAGTTGTGTGTTTACTCCCCATTGCCAAGAGCAAGGACTACGACAACAATCACCCTTTTTGAATGTAAAACCAATCACAACCAAAACAGCACCAACAAGAACATACAAGAACTTCAATAATGGGAATCTCAACCTTCAGTCATGGAAATCTGCGAACGGATCCAGATGATTAAGCCACCAAACATCAAAATTGAGCTGGTGAAGATCCAAACCAATTGATCCAATTGTGCTGATCCTTTCACAAATTTCGGCAAAGCGGTGGAGAAGTGCCTGAAACCAACCTGCACTGCCGAGCCCCCGTGCCCTGCAGTTTCAGCAGCAAAGCTCCAAGGTCGCCGGGGAGTGGACTGAACACGCTGCGAAAGTCCTTCCTTTCGTCGCGGAAACCCAAGTAGTACCTGTCAACCCTCTGCTTTGCTGAGCACCACGGTGGAAAGTATTTACTTCTTGGAGCTACTGACATACTGGATCGTAGTGGCAAATAATGCAAATAATATTGTCAGTATTTCATTGATTCATATTATAAATTCCTTTGTTTCTGTGATCAATGGCCACTCTTGGAACGCTGCAACTGGTCATGACCATATGCCACAATCAAGACCATGATGATCACAGGGAGATGCTCCCAAGAGTTGTCCTCACTGCCGCCTAATTGGTCCCTGGTTCCATCCAGCACCGCAGCATCGCACCGGTGCAAGAAGTTGCGTGGACAGCGCTGACAGTCCAGCAAAAAGGTCCACAGAGAGGTGTACCGTCCGTCGCTGACCTGGTACCCAGTACCCAGGAGGAATCACCAAACATGATGGTCAACCAATGATTGATCAATGGTTAATCAAGGGTTTAATGAATCAATATCATATCAACATCAATGGCTCGCGATGATTAAGGATTATGCCTAGTGGTGGCGGCTTACTTACTGTAGCATAAAGCTTTACAAGCCTGGATCATCTAAAGTTGGGGGACTGAATGCTACTGATCCCTGCTATACAAAGTGATGATGGTTCAACTCCTCACCACATCTCTCCGCAGTTGCAACATATCCCTGATCCAACACATGCAGTGAAATGATCACAGGTCAATGCCACTGGCAGCCGAGGCGCAGTGGGATGCCCAATATGGGAGAAGTGAGAACGGATTTGATGGCGCCGTCCCGTTCCAATTCCTCAGCTACGGGCTCTCTCTCTCTCTCGCTGGGCCTGGCTGTCCTGCCGCTGCAGGCAGCTTGCCTGTATGCTCACCGAGGAACGGATGACCAGCAAAGTCGTTTGAGACCAAGGGTGGCTGGCGTGTGCCAACACCTGGCGGGGCAGTTGGATCTTCAGAGGTACTTCACCTCAACATCCAAATTATCATGCTTGATATTGATAAACATCCAACTTATCCAACACTATGGGGGAGCTGCTTGGCAAAAGTGGCGCCTTCATCTGGGTCAGAGCTGGCTTCCCACGACCACCGGACATGGTGCGGCCACGGTCTTCGACCACCACCTCCCAAGCATCGGGGGATGCTGAGGCAGTGTTACGATGGTGGGTCAACAAATGTCAGCAGTCAACATAAGAATTGTTCCATTGATCTCACTTGATTTCCAGCTGACATTGTCTCCAATATTTTTGGTAGCACGTCCTACATCGTCCGACAATAAAACAACAGCTGGGTTCAGCTGGCTGCTACTTAACATCGAAGATGTTGCAAACCAGATGCCCCCACCACTCAGTCACCAATGGGACCACATCCATCGCATTCTTGGACAGCAGTGCGATGGCCTGCGCTGTGATTTCAGTCAAGTCTGCCGGAATCCAACCGTGGCTGAGGACCAAATAATCCTGAGCGGGCCCCACGGCTGCTCGGAATACACGGGGAGAAGTGGCTGAAGCGACTGGGTCCATTATGGCGAGTGATAACACTGGATTTGAGAGATTGGAATACTATAGGCATAAGATTGATGCTATAGTGTGACAATAATATCTGAATGCTTATAGATCCGCTAGACTATTTTCATTAGATATTCTATCATATGCATGGATCTATACAAGAATCGAAATATTACAGACATGAGTCCCCGTCTCTACCAGTCAACGATGTGATTCCCGTCGGCCGTTCACAAACAGGTGCAGCTTTGAGGAACGGGTGAACTGCGGCTTTGAGGACTCAGCACTGGTACAATTTCATTGGTTAGTCACAAAAATATAAGTATAGATGAAAACGTTTGCGCACGAAATGGTACCTCGTCAACCCAGGCTCAGTCTACTGGGAGTCATCCACCAAAAGAATTCTGACCCTCAAGTTGCTCGATGTGCCCAACCTGGAGCAAACCCGCCTCACATTGCCAAGCATCTCGCGGAACTTGTCGTGTAACCAGCTGCACCTTCAAAGTGCGGACGTGGCCAGGGATACCGAAGCTCAGACTTCCCCTGACTAACTGAATCCCCATGGCTTGAAACAAACTCCAGTCCCATCTTGATGATTTGGCTTCCATGCGCTGGTTCCATCCAGGTTCAGTGGGGCCTGCAAGTCGTAGAAGCTCTGGAAAGACTTGGCGGCCAAAATCAGCCCCGAACTTGGCACGTCCAAGCGATGGAGAAAACCTCGGCTCGAGACTAATTTCCCAGGAAACTAATCGTATCTAAACTTCTAAGCCCGAGGGAGCTTCAAGGAGCACTACCAATCTTCGAAGCTATCTCTTTCAAAACGCACTAAGCATTTCCAAGCCTTCAAAGGAGCCTCTCTCGGCACATGCCTTGTCCAAACTCACAACAGGACATCCCAAGGCGCGGGCCATGTTCATGTTGCTCGTCCCCGAGGATTCTCAGGCGCCCAAACATCGCTTCCATGAAGGACGACAGCTGCAGCTCGCTGTTCTCATCGTGCACTTCCCAGTCCGGGGGCTTGAAGAGTACCACACCTCAACCAGGTATGACCAGGTCATGTTGACATGGACCCCCCTTGAGAATTGCATGCAATACCTTGGCATGCCCCAAAATGCCCCCATCAGAAAAAAATGGCTTCCCAACTCGAACCAACCAGTCCCGAACATCTTGGGGATACGCTGAAGTTTGAAAATGCAGCACGCCCTGATTTTTTGTCTTTGATGTACTGTACCCACAGCGTCGACCAACTTCCACGCTGAGCTATTGCTCAGTGCCGTGGTCATCCAACTGTTGGATCTCGAGAATGTTGCTCAGCATTGCTCCTTCTGAAGCGGGGGCGTTTCTGGGATGCTGTGGCCCACCGAGCTGTAGAAGACACCGGTGTTGGAACAAATGCTTCGGCCTTGGCACCTCGGAGTTTGAGTGAAGACAGCCATCGGAAGAAGGCTTTGGGGCCTTTCCTCTCAGCTCCGTCCTCCTGGGTTTCCTCTGGAGCAGGGGGAGGAGCTGGGGCAGGTGGTGCAGGTGGTGCAGGTGGTGCAGGTGCAGGCGGTGGTGGTGCAGGTGGTGGTGCTTCTGGTGCAGGTGGAGGTGGAGCCATAGGTTGTTTCAGCTGATCCAGGTCAGTGTCACATTGCGCTGGGTGAATCTTCTGCACCTGTTCGTGCACCGTTGCTGGCAACTGTCGAATTGCATTGCTCATGTTCTCCGCCAACTGCGGATGGGTGGCCCAGTAGTGCAGGCCCAAGGGCAAAGCAACTGTGATCAAAGGATAAAGGAGAATCAGAGCAGCCTTCCCTGCTCTACGGTGCATCCCTCTAGGAGGGCAACAGGTACACACTATCAAATAGAGAATGCCCAAGTTGGACACCACGCTATTCAGCGGAGCATAGCTTCGCAAAGCGAACAAAGGCACCAGGAAACACAAGAAAAAACCAAAGACCAAGAAATGCCAGGCACGCTTCACTGGCCCCACAACCGAATCCTGCACCGCGTTCGTGATGTGTTCCTGGCCCCTGCTTGCAAAGCCACCAGCTGTGGAGGCTGCAGCGGCCGTACCACTCTGCACCGCCGTGCCCAAGTTGTCCGTGGCTTTGCGTACCAAATGTGGCACTTGTGGGGCGCCCTTCTGTATCACCTCTTTGGCACTGACGCCCAAGTCACGAACATCCTGACCCACTTCCACCACCTCATTCTTCAAAGTACCCAGGATACCATGTTTTTGAACGTTGTACTTGGTCACATTCACCTCATCCTGAAAATACTCCGTCCATGATCGCACATCGCAGTATTCCTCTGGTTGGTCGAGATTCAAGACCAAAACCGAGATTGACAACCCAATTACAACAATCAAACAGTGATTGTTGAGATACATCAATCCACAGGTCTCAATCTATATTGCATGCTACTTAGCCATATTTGGTACACCAAAGCCAGGTTGGGGTGAGCCCTCCCCCAGTCCTGTACACATGCCTCACAGGCCTCCAGAGCAGTTGCCCCTTGAAGGTCAAGCTGCTCGTCACGGCCATGACTTTTCCTTGGAGTGTCATGGCGCCGGGGCGATCACTGTCATGACTGGGCGTCAAATCATCGCTCATCTCTTACTCCCCTCGGCAAGATGGAGATACAAAAAGACAGAGGCAGAGAGAGAGAGAGAGAGGGAAAGGCGAGAGGTAACTAATTACATCTTAAATCATAAATACACGTGATTGCAAGGGCATGTGCTCAAGGCATCCAAAGGCATCCCAGTACATCCAAAAGCACTTGAGTCAATACATCCAAGGCATCTTCAAGGCATCCAGTCGATACATCCAAGTTTCTGGTACATTTCGATGACTTCTTTGCACATCTCCTCAGATGCTGTGAGTTTCAGGAAGAAGTCGGACATGTCTCCTGTGGCCTCGGGGCTCTCGCCCGCCTTGCGTCGGTCAATGAGGCGCTGCAGCTCCAAGATATCGCGCTTCAAACGGTCCACGGCCCTCAGGACCACCTGCCATGGCTTCGTGAGGTGTTCAATATATGTTTGATCTGTTTCGAAAATCTATGTGTATGTACAAATGTGTGTATATAGCGTGTATGTGTGCGTGTATGGACATATGATGAACCATTATGAAACATCAGTTTTCTCGGCAATCGCCCACCTCCCGCGTCACCGCGGCGGCACTGGGAGGTGATACGGATGCAGGTGGCGTGCCCGCAGGGACTGATGCTGAGCCAGACCCAGCAGTGGAACCGGCAGGAAAGATGTCGTCCATGGTGAGTAGCCTCAGGTTCTTCTTGGCCACGACTTTCACCGAGTTGTTGGAATGGAGCCGAACGCGATATCTCAGCTGTTTGTCATCGAATCCCACGATCTCTCCACGCAGGCCATTCAAATCCGCTGCCTTTTGAAGGCTGTGAAGTTCCACCTGGGCCCCGTTGGCGAAGAACGCAGGATCACCTTCGCTGCGTCGATCGGGTCCACTGACCTGCGGCGTGTCACTTCGGTGTCAGCCATGGTTGCGAATCAATGGTTAATGATGATGCTTCCATAAAGGCCTTGTTTCATGGCAAATGATGGTTCAGAATGGTTCGCAATGATAGAAATAATGGCTCATGATGGATGACAATGGTTAGTTATGGTCCTGGATGAGGCAAATTCACGATGGCTAAACCAAACAAGTGCAATCAGCTGGTGCAGGTACCTAGCGACTGAAACCAGCTGGAACCCGCCATCCAGCTGGTTTATCTTATGAAACCCTAGGCCTATTGGATGTCTTGATCTCCGTACTAGGCACCATATGTCACTACCTGCACCTGTTCTGAGGTGAAAGCAAATCGCGTCAGCAATGGAGTTGCATGGTGGGTTTGAGCCTACGCGTGTCTGTCTGCGTGCAATTCTACGAGGATACGTTTATCATCCTCAAAGTGTCCTAGCCTAAAGTCTTCAAAAATGAATCATCAATGTGACTGCGGAGTATTCGCGTTGTTTTCCATGGCCACCCATGTTGGGGTGTTTGGACTATGTGGCACTGACTCATGTCACATCGTTTTACCAAGATGCAATTACTCAACTCCTATCTCCAAAACTGGTGATGGTTTAGCTTCATTGCTAGATTTCAAAAACCACATCATTTCACCAACATCTTTCCCATTGGTGGTGATTACTAGCAATGGTGTAACGAGCTAATACTAGCCAGGATTAAATCTCTCTTAGCTGTTATCATCCCCTGGAACCAGCCATGATTAAACCAACAAGACTGAGGGATAAACTGACCACAACCAGCCACAAACTGACCAGGTGGTGGGATAACAAACCTCCAACCGCCTCACACCAACACCTTGTGTTGGTTCATGTTGGTTCTAATCCCCTGAACTCACCAGCCCTAACCAGCCCTAACCAACCAGACCCGACAAGGCCACCGTGGCCGCCCCTCCTCCTGCATCTGCCGCAACGCCTCCAGCTCCTCCGGCGACAGCGCGCTGGCAGCAGCCATGGCGAAGCGGCGAAGCGGCGAAGCGGCGAAGCTTCGTCTCCGGAGCGCCACAAGGTTTGAGCTAAGAGAAACGGTGAAGTCACACAGTGAAATCATGTTAGGTGAAGTTATAAGCAATAAATGGATTAAGGGATTGTTAGTGATGGCTAGGCGATGGTGAATTAATGAAGCGTTAAAAAAAGTCATGGTGAATTGGTGGCTGATCAATGGCAATGAGTGGCTAAGAGATAGGTCTTAATGGTTGGCAGTGGTGAACTAAGAGTGATCCATAGTGATTACCCATTATGCTTGAACCATTGGTAGCGCTTAATTGATGGCTGAGAACGGTTGATAGCAGACTGCATAATAGGGGTAGTGCAGGAAATTAGATGCTATTGCTGGGTAATAGTCTTTTCTGTTGGTTTACAATAGCTGCTAAAAACTAAGGATACATTATACAGGAGAGGTCATGTGAATGATTTAATTTTCTCTTAACAGTAGGCCTTTTTGTAACACCTTCTGCCACAGCTTCCGCAAACCATGGGCCAACGATCGGCCAATGTAATCGTCGATTCCGCAAGCTCATGTTCTACAGTAATTACTTGGTATGGAGATTCTGGGTGGACATGGATGTTTGCCTTCGTAGCCTGAGTTCTGCAAGGCTTGGAAGCTGTCAAAGGTTGACGGGTTTAGGCTAACAGGCCGCGGACTCTTTGAGCTGGGTAGAAGCGGCATGACTTTTTGGATCATTTCGCCGCAAACACCTTGCCAAACTGCACATTTTAGAGCTTTGGTTTCCGCAGAGCTTCCGCGAAAAATCGTTATCAGTTTCTGTACATCAAATATTTAAAATCGATAGAATTCAAATAGCTAAAGAGATATTTGTGTGTGTGTGACATATACCGGATTCCTGATCAATTCCCGCCGAATAAAAAAGTTAAATGCGGAGAGCTTAGCCTTCCTCTCATTTGCTTATTTGAGCTCCGGCAAATTAAAAAGCATCGAACTACATAGAAAAGGGGCAAACATCACCGGCAGTTGACTTTCCCAAATCGTCACTCAACGTGATTGTTCCTCAAGTCTGAGGCGGGGCAGGGTTGCAAAACTATCTGAAATCTCTTCGAGCTTGTCCCTGCGACAAGAATGCATCAACTGCACAAAGCTAGTCCCCCCCTCCCACGAGCTTCCACCCTCTCTTGCACGCAGGGGCCACACGCAACAGTCAGACCCCAATGTCTTGAGGAAGCTACCCAAAGGAAAGGAAAACATCGCTCAGGTGCGATGTGCTTGACATGGCGAATAAGCTGATCAATCGTGGCTAGTCATTGGCACTAGTAAGAATAAAATTAGCTGATGGCTGGCAATTGGCAACTTTTAGCAATGATGACATGCTGGTGCTATCCTCTGGATAAGATGACAAGTTGGTGGAGTGTGTGATTTCCTTTTGCTACGTTTGATTAAACGCACCTTTGGCGCCAAGCACCAACAAAAATGCGCGGATATATGTCATCACACAAGGCAAGAAAGAAGTCATCCGACAGCGTCCACTTTGTGACCTTGATCATCTTGATGAGACTGGTCCATATCTCCTGTCGAGTGGCGATCCCCCACATCCATCACGATGCTTGGGGAGAAGTCATCAGCCGTCTTGGCATCGCTTGAAGAACTTTGCAGCTTTGGAAAGTACACCTTCGGACCGTCCAGAAGACCTGCAGAGCTGAGAAATTGAAATCCCTGTTCATCACTAATTACACGAATTGAACATCTGAACAATCTTCTAAACCCTTCCCTTTGCTCTTCAATATCCTTTCATGCCTGTTGAAAGCATTGAAACAGCTGTGGTGCCAAAGGAAAGACTGCCCAGCACACCTCCCAAACGTGCGAGTGAGATCCGTATTCGGTGAAATGCGTGCTGCACCAGGCTCCCAGAAAATGTGCATGCCCACAAGGAGCCTGCAATCACAACATCTTCTTGCAGGGCCGCCTTTGCTACATGCAAATGTTTCCGGTTCTCAGACCCAAAACAAAACCCTCAACAATGAAGAACGCATGCACCAATGTGTATGAATGTGTGTGTGCGCGCGACGTGTGCACGAGCCTAGCTTGAGTCTGCAAAATAATTAGCTGCTACCATGATCCAAGCCACGATTCTTCTGACGAAGAAGAACAGAAAAAGCCCGGGTCTGGATCACCATATCTCGCTGGAAAAGAAACCGTGAAACACATTGAAATGCTGACCCAACATACAGTGTACAGCCTGTAGGCGACATCTACACATATATCCGCATCAAGAAAGAGTAGTTTCTTCCTCTTTCACCTCAATACCGCAATGTTCATGTCTTGACTGCGACAGCACCATCCAACAACTCACTGGTGCCGCCCAAAGCCTAGTGCGTCCAAGGCAATTTTGTGACGGAAGCGTGGTGGCAAATCAGCCCAGTCCTAGGCAAAAGCCAAGGCAGCATCCATGTTACTGGTTGGTCGTGGATAGTAGGGTTGCCTCAAGATCTTCAAGCTTGTAAGTAATGTCAACCAGTCAAGTGGAACCCTGTATATCTTGACCTCCAGAACGGTGGTTCATGTCAAGGGCGGATAGGGGCAGTATGTTACCTTGGGTGGCCAACTATCCAGACATCCACAGCTTCCGTCATGCTGCACCATCCTGGTATCTCAGCCTAGCATCGAACTTGGCCAATCGATCAGCCAGCTCGTTTTGGAAGAGC
>VSDK01027671.1:164179-186759 GCA_009767595.1 Symbiodinium kawagutii | reverse complement strand
TCAGCGCACGTTGCGATGTGCTGTTGGGCACGGCTCAAGGCCTTCGTGTTGAGCCAAGGCCATGTTGGTATATGTCATGTACATGTTGGTGTAGTGAACATGTTTGTCCTCTAACACAACCAACCAACCAACCAACCAACCAACCAACCAACCAACCAACCAACCAACCAACCAACCAACCAACCAACCAACAAACTCACACTAACTAACAGACAAACTAACTAACCAACCAACAAACTAGCATAAACAAAGTACCTACCTCCCTAAGAACAGCAACGAACAACAACAAACAACAGCAGCACCGGCCACGGATACGGCTTCCGCACCTGAGGTGGAATAGTAATCCCTCAGCACCGAGATGGCAGTTCGAACGCCCTCGAGGGCAGACTGAAGGTCCGTCTTTTGCTGTTTGAAGGCCACCTGAGCATCAGAACTGCTATAGGCTATAGATATTTAACATGACCAACAACAGGCAACAATGAGTGATCTAACTGTTTGTGATTGCCACGTGCGTGAGAACGGCCACAATGGAAGGTCCAGTTACAAACAAAAAGAGCATTGGCAACCATGAATTCAATAAATATCAATGACAGTTCTGATCATTTCATTTCCTCAGAATTCATGTAATATGACAACTCATAATATGCCACAAGGGAAATCAAGGGAATATGACAACATTTGCCATCACGCTTAACAGGGTTGTGGCACCTCCTCCTCTTGACGTCGCTGATCCATCTCCACTTGCAACTCAGACAGCTCTCCCAATTCTTTCTGAAGGGTCACAGCTTCCTTTTTCAAGGTCTCGGATTCCGAGGTTTTCTTGTCCACCTGGCCATGGCACTCCCAAAAGTGGGCTGAAATTAGCTAATGCTTTCCCATGCTGTCCCTAGTGACAAGCAGCAAGCAAATCATGTCGCATCATCTTAACCCAAGCTTGAAAATGCTTCAAATTCACCCCACCTTCGCTGAGAGGGAATCTTTTTTGCTGGTGAGTTCCTCCAACTTTGCCTTGGTTTTGCTCTGCTCCTCGTCGCAGTAAGCCTTTTTGGTTTGCTCTGATGCTGCCTCCTTCTTCTTGGATGCGATCATGTTCTCGATCATATCCTTCACTTTATCCATAACACCTGGAGCACTGTCGCTGGTTTGCATCAGCGACTCCACATTTTCCGCAAAGGTCTCCATACTCCGGTCTGCTGGTGTCTTCTGTGCCAAGGATCGCATGATCTTCACCACCTCAAAGCTGTCCACATCCGACCCATGCGAACGGATCTGCAACAGTGCAGCCTTGGTTTGGATGGTGGCTCCCGTCTTTTCTGCCAGCACCTTCTCAGCCTTCTTCAGGGCCTCCATTTCCTCAGCTCGGGTCTTACTGGAGTCCTCATAGTCACGAGTGGCCTGCTGACAACTCTGCTCCAACTTCTGCAAGGACTTTTCGTCATTGGTCAAATCCTGTGCCGAATTGCAAACCCCGATGCTATAGAAAGGGGCAAACACGTGGGTTTGCCTGCATGTGCTCTATTAAATGCCAAAAAAACACCCAAGCTGTGCTGCTTTTTGTTTCTCAATTCCAGGTGCCAGGCAGGGGAGGAAGAATTCTAAGTGCCAACAGAGCACATCGCTTTCCATACCAAGGATGTAAAACAAGAGAACACCCGTGGCGCAGAATTGGTGGCACCCAAAGTGGCAGTGGTTTGTGATTTGTCTTCCAAGGTCTTCCAGCACTTAACACCTCACACATCACTCTCAAAAACCACCTGGCAACACCCGATCCACTGGTCCTGCTGCGTTCCTGCCAGGTCCGCTTCGGCCACGGCCTTTTCTTGTTGCGCGGTCGCCTTCACCAAAGTTGTCTGCTCCATCTCCTTGCGAGCTGCGGACATTTGCATCTCCAAGGATTGCTTCAACATCAGAAAGCTGTGGAGCGACTGCTTCTCAGCCGTGGCCATGCTGTTGAGTTCATCCCGAGCTTTCGTCTTCATATCCTCCAGGATCGATACAATGCTCTCGCTTTTGGGTCCTTCTCTTGCGATATAATTCTGAGATTCCACGAAGGACATCAGGGACTCCCTTTCCTTGTTGGGGATGGAAGCCGCATCAACCACAGCTCCTAAGGCCTTCAACAGGGCAGCATCATTGTCGTTGTCCACCTTTTGCTGGAGCAAGGATGGACGCACCTTGGCCGAGAGGGTCTTGATCGCGCGACCCAACATGTCACTGGCTTCTCCCAATTCGGATCGCGCATTCTGATGCTCCTTGTGCTCCTTGCTGCGCAAGTCCTGGGCCTCTTTGAGGTCCACTTCACTCTTGCCCATGGCAGCCTGGAGCTCCTCCAACTTGGAAGTGGCCACATCGATTTCGCTGCTGGTCTTGGCAATGGTTGCAGTGAGTTGCTCCACGTTCTTCTGTGCATCCTTGATGTCATACCCCAGGTCACGCTGGCCATGGCTACAGAACTGGCTGTAGTTGGCATAAGTCACCTCCGAAGTCTTCCCATCTTCCACCAGCTTCATCTGCACATCGGCCAGCATGCTCATGACCTTTTCCTGAAGGCAGCTAGTCAGCTAGTCCGGATGGCTTCAAACCGATTCAAATTGCTTCCACATGAAACTAGCTCCCACTAATTGCAGGAAATCTTTCGAATTGATGGGATACATTCACGAATACAATTCCAACGGAAGACTATTGAAAAGTGACTACTGACTACTTCCGTTTTCTCAGCTCATTAAAGACTTTAGCTCAAAATGGAAAGTCTTTACTAAGACTAATGATTAGTGCATGGACACTATATATTGGAAGGCAAAGTCGTCCAATGGAAAATGACTTTCATGGCATCCTGTGGGGCCGAGCTTCCATGGGAGTCACAGCGAGGCCCGCCACCCACATTGACATCAAAGTGGCAATGCGCATCGCCATGAGAACTTGGCAGTGGGATACTACGATATACTTCGTTAAAACAGCTATCTTGGCATCTGAGCCTGCCAATCTCGGCAAAACTGAGCAATGATGAGCTCAATGAACACCTTTGTTGATGCGTTGTGGGGATTCATCCAGGATCAGCATCCATAACAAAGAGGTTCCCACAAGGAGTTGCTCATGGTTCGAAAAAATGCCGATGCGGAGTTTCGCTTCGCCTCTGGCGTGCTATAAGTCGACAACCCGCCCAACCCAAACAAAACCAAGATAGATCCAAAACCAAACCCAACCAAACCAACCAGCAACCAGCAACTCAAAGCAAAGCATATCAAAAGCAAGGTGTGAACTTCGATGTGCACCTCCTTGCACGCGTTCATGGCAGAACTTCGGGTGGCTTCGGGCGTGCTGATGCGACGACTTCGCCCGTGGCCCAGCAGCTCGAAAGCATGGCGCCAGTGACCATCACGTGCCAATGGGCCTCGGCTGAACGGGCATCTCAACTCGAAGCTAGGCATATCCTGTAGATCCTTATAGGGCTAAACACAGGATCTAAAACATTAAGCATCGTTAAGCTAATATGAGATATTTAAGTTCTTCAAAACTAAGATCTCAACCTGCCTTTGGGGGGTCTATTCAAATCAGCATGCTTCACATCATTTTGAGCCAAACCCATGCTAATTTGGGGGTAAAACATGGTAACCAAGCAGATCTATTGGCCATTCTCAGCCATCTGAAGCCGATGAACATGTTCCAATACAATCAACCATCCTTAACCAGGACCAGGATCTACCATAACTCCCCCTCACCAACACCATCAACAGCTTACAAAAACGATCAAAAACCAAGCATCAATCAACCATTCACCAACCGTAAGCCAACCTTTAACCAGGTCCATTCACCGGCAGACGCCGTAGATCCTCCACCCATGGGCATCCATGGGCACTGCCACAGCCGCTGCAGCCAGGCACCCATGGCAGCTCCATGACTCAGCGCCGTCGTTTCGACGGAGCTCAGCTGCAGGGAGCGCAGCAGCGCAGTGGAGCTCGACCAGCTGCCTGGGATCCGTGGGAGGAGGATGGTAAGGGATGGTGAAGGATGGCTGAGGATCCATGGTGGATGATGACTATGGATGGTTATATAAGGAGATGGTTGGGGATGGTTAGGGGTCTTTAAGGATGGTTAAGGATCCGCGGTGGATGATGGTTGGGGATGCTTTGGGATGGTTCATGTTGGCTTCATTTGTTTAATGTTGGTTCCTGGGTGATGATTGGTTGATGTTGATTCATGATGGCTTTATTCTACGAAGCCTCGGCGTTGGAAAATCCTGAAGTGGATTAAAACTGTCATTTCTAGAAGTAGTTTGGGCTGCACCATTTGTGGAGCCAATTGATTGTTGGTTGGTGATGCCCCTATTCTTGATTCCTAGGGTTGTTGACAACACCAGAACCACCATCAATATTCCCAAACCAACATGAACCACCAAACATCACCAAAGACCATCAACCAACAGCAACCAACCATCAACTAACATCAACCAACATCAACCACCACCACCACCACCACCAGGAGCACACCCAACACCCTGAGGGCATCGCCTCTCCGCTTGGAGTTCACGCCGGCCATGTGAGCAAAGCCGTCGGGCGCGAAGCGTCGGAGCGGCAGGTGGTACAACAAGGCCTGTGCCTGGCGGGTTCCCGGGGATGTCTTGGGGATGGAAGGCCCATGGAAATCCTGTGGTCCAATAGCCATGGGGGCATGGGGAGCTAGAAGTCGTCCAACTGCTAACTGCAAACTATAGGAGCCTCGGGTTTAAAGGGCCCCGGAAAACATATCAAATTTACACAAACATCGGAGCCACTTCAGATTTTGCTTTGATCCAAACTCAAGCTCACTACAGAACTGAATATTGACTGCACCGGAGCCCCTCAAATGACGACAGGTTTGCAGCATAGATATTAGAACCAGCTGTGTTGGAAGCCTTGCGAGAACTTGACCAACTTAGCCCTGTGCTGTCATGACTGCCATGCCCTTGATGCCTCCTGCCATCGGCGGACACTTTGCCATGCCTGCAGCGAGACTTCCCAACCACTGCGAACACAATCCATGGCGGTGCCTTCAAAATGATCTGCGAGTTGTTTGTTTGAAGGCATTTTCCGCACTTAGCACAATGGAGGAGGTTGTCTTTGCCCCTCAGCTTCTTCTATGTTGACGCGAATGTTTGCCAATTTTGGTTGACGAGAGGCACTCATGGTCACTGTGTGGCAAATCATGTCCTGGAGGAGCAGGAATAGATCAGTCAAATGGAGAAATGTACGCGGACCGCTGTGCACCCGCCCTTCTGTAGCCATGATGTGGACATCAGCAATTATCCATACATGAGGGGACCCCAGGAAATTCGAAAAGTCAGGAAGAAGGAATGATATATGATGATATATGCATTCCTTCACCTTAGCATCACCTAGCCACGCTATGAAGCGAGGACGTTGGTAAACTGATGATCTCATGTTGTCTCCAAGTCTTCTCAGTTGCCACCGGCACCATCCAACTTACCACCCAAAGCTATGATCAAAGTTTTCTGATCCCATCCTTTCACACCTGCTGGTAGGTCCCCGGGATTTTGGATCGTTTGGGGGCACCACCCACTTCAGGACACCGAGATCTAAGAGCTACCAAGCCCCGAGAGCCGCATTGTCTGTCAACTAGCTGGTACTGGAAGGTGAGATCACCCACAAATCTGGAGCCGTCGCCGTGTTTGTTGATAAAGAATCTGCATTCATGAAATCACAGTGGTTGCATTTCAATTGCTAACCAGTGGTATGACTGTCCACATAGCCTATGGATGCTTCAGAACCGTTATGACATCTATGTTGACCCATTGGCTCATGTCCAGTCACCAATGTCAAGGCAAGGGGCTATGGATACTTTGATTTCCCCAAGTCGTCAGCTTTTTCGCCAACCATCCGAACCCAATCATTCTCGACCACATCGTTCACCATGGTATTGTGCATCGACCACCATCATTCACCACCATTGCTCTCAATCATTGCTAGCCATCATTAGCCACCATCTTTAACCACCATGATCATCGCTACCAATCGTTCGAACATCATCCGCATTAACCATCATTGACCATCATTCCCTATGCCTCTCAACTAGCATTGGCCGCCTCCTGTCAGTGCATCACCCTGATCCAATCATCAACCGTCAGCACTTAATCCATCATCAACCACCAGTAGCCATCACCATTCATCATGAATCATAGCTCATAGCTGCATAGCTATGAATACAAACCATCATCAATCAACCATCAACTGTCAATCATCAATCAACCAATCAACCAACCAGCCAACCAACCAAGTAACCAACCAGCCAACCATCCTTAGCGAACCAACCACGGCCCCACCATGGCCCCACCACGGCTCCCGGGTCCAGCTGCGTGTGCTCCCCGATTTGCAGCGCCGAAGTCCAGGCAGCACTGGCCGCGCAGCTGCACAGCGCGTTGGAGCGACTCACAGGGCTGGGCTGAAGGCCTTGCTCCTCCACGATGTGAAGAAAAAAGGAAAATGAATCTTTTAAGAAGATTATTACTAAATTAGAAGATTAAGGATTGCTACAATCTGACTAGGATTATTTTGAAACATTCATGAAATGTTAAGGTGATGAAAAACAGATTGGAAAACAGATTGGAAGATTAAATTTGTTCATCTTAGGTAAGCTTAGTTAGTTAATTTTGAATTAGTTGTTAAATGTTAAGGAAAAATGTTGGAAGATTCGACGCCCTGGGCCCCTCTCCGTCATGTGGCCCAGGAGGTCGGCCGCAAAAGCCCAGCAGCGGCCGTCGCCCTCCACCCGTGTTCCGCTGATCACAGCACTGACCTCAACGGGGAGCCGTGACGACTCCCGGATATGACCCCCCTACCCACGTATCCACTGGTGATGGCCATGGTGCCGTCAAGGAACTAGGCCCTGGTCTGCTTCAATGTACTGCTGCTGAGCCTCCTGGGGCAGCTGGTGAACATGCGCTAGATGGAAGCAATCATAATAGGCTGTGCAGCAATGAGGTTTGGATGGCGATATGAAGTTGGATGAGGTTCGATCATTGTCATTTTTCCCCCCTGAACTCGAAACAGAAGGTTACAGGCTAGGAATGGATGGTGGATGATCTGATTCAAGAGTTGCAAAGAAATTGGTGTGTTCATTGGAGGTTCACCCCCCTCACCAAGCCATCAAAAAGCATCCGAAAGTACATGACGTCATGTTAGGGACCTGCCACACCAACACTCTGCAGGCCAGGCCTGAAACAAAGCCCAAGCACCGTGCCAGCAACCTCCTTGCGCACATGCGTTGGCCGCCGCATTGGCTGAAATGATGTCTCCCACCACAGCCTGTGCAAGTGTCTGTGCCACTAAGGATATGGAGTAAAGGAACGAACGGTCCTAGAGATTCTTAGAGTCAAAAACTCCTGAGTTCGGGAGTGCAATGCCCAGGTGAAGCATGTAGCCGACCAGGATATACTGCTCACGAATTGCCCATGAGCCATTCATATCATCATCTTGGATTTTCAACGCATTTCCACACTTCAAGCCCCAGGTTCTTCCTCAGGTTCCTCCAGGTTCCTGGTTGTTGGGTTTATCGGGAAAAATCATGGTTTTTTCTATGGTTGACCATGATTAAACGTGGTTGACGACCTGGGGCCATGCCGCCTTCGATTGCATCTCACTGAGCACAGCAGTTGCCAAGGCCCAGGACTCAGGTGTGCCACAGGAACCCAAGGCCGAGGTGAACGACACCACGTCCTGAGACGGCGGGTCATGGCTGGTGGAACGCATTGGGGATCGCAACACATTCACACACACACACACACTTGAAAGACCGTAATTCAGAGGTTGATTGGATCAACTATTCAGGGTCGTAAGAGACTGCAATCGCTCAATTTGTCCATCTGGACCTGAAATCTGTGATGGAATCACAGTATTCCATTGAAGCCGTATGTCGCCGAAGCAGACAGCAATGACAAACCGGAAGCTAAAACATCGGTGATCACTGAATCTGTTTGCAGGTACGTTTTCACCCCCATGCTGTCTGGTCTTCGTTGGCCAGGACAGACAGTCATGGGTTCCTGGCCCCCTGCAATTATGAAAAATCCTTTGAAACAGGAGTTGACTCACACACGGAGGCCGTGTGTCGCACATGAAAAAGAAAAAGAGCTCAACTAGCGGACAACTGCAGATCGCTTGGCTCAATTGCATCTCTGAAAAAATGAAATTACCGGCTACCACCTGTCGAACCTGCGCCTGAACACTGCAGACCCTAAGCCGCATTCTGCAGCTTGTTCACCAAAAACGGTAAAAGTGAAGTTGCCGGCTACCACCTGTTGAACCTGCGCCTGAATACTGCAAACTTGAAGCCGAATTTTGCAGCTTGTGCACCAAAATTGGTACAAGCGAGGTTACCGGCTACCACCTGTTGAACCTGAGCCTGAACACTGCAGACTCTAAGCCGCATTCTGCAGCTTGTTCACGGAAAAAGTGAAGTTACCGGCTACCACCTGTTGAACCTGAGCCTGAACACTGCAGACTCTAAGCCGCATTCTGCAGCTTGTTCACGGAAAAAGTGAAGTTACCGGCTACCACCTGTTGAACCTGAGCCTGAACACTGCAGACTCTAAGCCGCATTCTGCAGCTTGTTCACGGAAAAAGTGAAGTTACCGGCTACCACCTGTTGAACCTGTGCCTGGACACTGCAAACTTTAAGCCGCAGTGTGCAGCTTGTTCACCAAAATCGGTAAAAACGGAAATTACCGGCTACCACCTGTTGAGCCTGTGCCTGAGCACTGCAGACTCTAAGCCGCATTCTGCAGCTTGTTCACCAAAATTGGTAAAAGTGAGGTTACCGGCTACCACCTGTGGAACCTATGCCAGAACACTGCAGACTCTAAACCGCATTTTGCAGCTTGTTCACAGAAAAAAGTGAAGTTACCGACTACCACCTGTTGAACCTGTGCCTGAACACTGCAGACCCTTAGCCGCATTCTGCAGCTTGTTCACGGAAAAAAGTGAAGTTACCGACTACCACCTGTTGAACCTGTGCCGGAATGCTGCCAACTCTGAGCCGCATTCTGCAGCTTGCTCACTTTGCAAAAAGCCAACCCTAAGCTGCATTCTGCAGCTTGCGCACGGAAAAAGTGAAGTTACCGGCTACCACCTGGTGAACCTGTGCCTGAACACTGCAGACTCTAAGCCGCATTCTGCAGCTTGTTCACGGAAAAAGTGAAGTTACCGACTACCACCTGTTGAACCTGTGCCTAGACACTGCAAACTCTAAGCCGCAGTGTGCAGCTTGTTCATCAAAATCGGTAAAAACGGAGATTACCGGCTACCACCTGTTGAACCTGTGCCTGAGCACTGCAGACTCTAAGCCGCATAATGCAGCTTATTCACCAAAATCCGTAAAAGTGAAGTTACCGGCTACCACCTGTTGAACCTGTGCCTGAACACTGCAGACTCTAAGCCGCATTCTGCAGCCATGCCATTTTTCCAATCACCTCCATGCCATGGCCACATGAGGTGGCCGAACCCTGTTTCCCAGCTTCTCCAGTCACCCCCACGCCATGGCCACGTGAGGTGGCCGAACCCGGTTTCCCAGCTTCTCATGGTCACCTCCACGCCATGGCCACATGAGGTGGCCGAACCCAGTTGGATCTTGTCGGAGAAACATGTCCTTCAGTACTCCGATCAATTCAAGAAGGTACATGGAAAGTTCATGGGCAAGGTAACCCGTAATCTCAAAAGGAGTAAGTCAAGGGTGTCATTCAGATTTTTGTGGTGCATGAAACTGTCAGGGCGAAGTGTTTTACACCTCCAGTCGAGACAGAGTATACCTGGTTTTTTAGCCCAACCAGAGCGGCATAGATTCACACGACTCAAGCTTTCAACGGTAGTCAACCCAGGTGCATTGACAAGTATAGCGAACAAGGCTCAGAACCACCAGCTGTCCGACGACCCAGGTGCATTCTGGTGGGAGTAAACCCACATGTCAATCACCAGCTGTTACCACCAAAATTCAGAGTAACTTTCAATTCGCCAGGCACCAACCCGGATCACGACAGGACCATGACGGAATCGCTGCCGAATACACACTTGAAAGACTGTAATTCAGAGGTTGATTGGATCAACTATTCAGGGTCGTAAGAGACTGCAATCGCTCAATTTGTCCATCTGGACCTGAAATCTGTGATGGAATCACAGTATTCCATTAAGGCCGTATGTCGCCGAAGCAGACAGCAATGACAAACCGGAAGCTAAAACATCGGTGATCACTGAATCTGTTTGCAGGTACGTTTTCACCCCCATGCTGTCTGGTCTTCGTTGGCCAGGACAGACAGTCATGGGTTCCTGGCCCCCTGCAATTATGAAAAATCCTTTGAAACAGGAGTTGACTCACACACACACACACACACACACCTAGATCATTCTGTAACTATACTGTAACTGTATATATATATATATAAGCAAATATTACTGCGTGCAGTGCATGTACACGTGCATGCACATACCATACACATGTACAAATACAGATTTGTGTGATATTATGAGTATTTATATTTGTTCATAGATATATGTATATATATTTTTTTTCAACATGTTTCATATAATTACTATTTAATTAGTGCTAATGCATGTGTTATTGAATTGCGTGCATATTCTGCATGCACTCCGGGCCATTGGTCATACCCGTCTTGACATATTACTTTGCACATGTCAGGTCATCCACGTCGGCGAACTCCACAGCGGCCATCCCAAAGCTCCGAAGCCAAGGCTCTGCCTGTGCCGATGCGCACAGCTGGTCCAACAACTGCAACGCCACGTCCCAGCGCAGAGCTGAAGCTGCTGCACGAGTCCCGGCGTTCCAATCTCGGGTTCCGGACGGGGTCCCTGGTGTTCCACTGCACTTCCACTAGAGATGCACGGGTGTTGCACAGGTGTTGCACAGGTGTTGCACAGGTGTTGCAGGGGCGTTCAATGGTTTCTTCATGATATTTGAAAATATTATATCATATATTTGATGATTCTTGAATGATGGACTCCAGGAAAATGCGATGAAAAATTGGCAATGCCTGCGGTCAACCCTGAACCGTCACCGTAGGATGACATCTGACCATGACACGCCACAGTACGCCACAGGTGCCAGTCCAGTAGCTGCTGAGGAAGGGCTGCAGCACCATGTCAATCATGTCCTTCAACAGTGCCAAAGCCACTTGCCATTGACCGTCCAATTGGCAGGCACTAATGGCCGCATTGAAACCTTGGACCCACAGCAGGCCGGCTCCTGATGGTTTCTGAAGCCACTGCGGCCCTCAACTTTCGCAGACCTCATCTGACCCTTCTTGGCTTGGCATACTTTCAACATCCTTTCGCTGCAAGCCCGCAAAGAACAAACTCCATACTGTGAGGATTTGTTCCATCGCCATCCCAAAGGTGAGGATTAGTATATGGCATTTTTCTCAAACACTAACAGCCCTAAGCATTCATCCAACGGCAAGGTCGCTATCAATTCTCCCAGTAGCTGATTTGGTCGCAATGCGGCATTGTGCATAGCCAGTACAGTGCCTCTTGCCACTCACTTGAGGCAGCGCATGCACTGATCAAGGCATTGTAGCAAATGGTGTCCCCATCCACCTGCCAAGAAAAAATCTGGTGATAGGACCCTTCTGAAACCGTAAGTGTTTCGTTCCAGAACATGGATGGAGAAAGCACTAATGAAATTGTTGTAGAGGACGGCTGTCATAATGGATTCTCTATTGACCCCTGTTTGGATGCTATAGGTTTCCGCCGATCAATTTAACTCGCCATACAAAACATTGCCATAGCCTTCGCTCTGGGGGGATCACTTTGCACAAACAGCTGGTGCCTTCTGCAAGGGCATCTGCAATAGCAGGACTTCGGCCATTCGCCAGTGGTATCCTGAGCGGCTTCAGCACAGCTAATTTGGAGGCGCCTACGAGCACCTAAAAATGTACACCTGACCTGGTGTGCTGGACTATTGGGTATGATATGAGCGTCACCGGGCTCCAGGTAGCACCAAGATAGTGAAAAGTCAAAGTGAAACCAAACACACAGGCCAATGAAATCCGCAACAACTGCCGCAAAGCATAGCAAACATAGCCACCAAGTTGATCAGTATGGGTGCTCTTGATAAACCAACTGTTGGGGCTGCAGGATTCTCCCGTTGCTTCCCAGCGACCCTTCTCACAGGCGCTCAGGGCTGCTGTATAGCTGAACTTGTTCAAAGCAATGCCAACTTGCCGAATGGCGTCCATCTGCCTCACGGCGTCTTGCCTGGGATCGGGAGCCCCTCGAATCCGGCGTCAGCACTCATTCTTGGACGCTGATTTCCGATGATTTCCCTGGGAAAGCATCGAACTACACTCCTGAAAAGTCACGGCTGAGCCCGTGTGTGTTGATTTCGATCAGTTTCCTTTCAAGGAATGCCCGAAATTACCCAATCCTTGGATATCCTGAGCACAACAAGGGGTGTCCACTGGGAGTTGTTCGACCGCGGAGCCATCTCCCTCTGCTGCAAGCGTTGAGAACTGCGTTGCGGTGATAGATGGCCGAGCGTAGGCCTTTGGCTTCCAATGCCCGGATGGATCGCACCACCTCTGCATCAATGGTTGCCAGTGATGGTCACATAACTGTTCAATGCTGGCTAGTGACTGGATAGCTAATGGGCTAATGGTGCCCGTGCATGTTCCTCATGTTCTAGAATTTGTGCTGCGCCTGCGGTAGTGGAAACAAAGTCATGGTAAAATGTCATCCACTTTAAAGTCCTCTCTTCTGCTGTCATTCCCCCTCTTTTCACAATGCTACCCTGCTCACGAACTGTTCAAGCTGATGTTAGCTACCCACTTGAATCTCATACTACCCAACATGCCTAGTTACCCACTTCACATCATCCTCCTTGCCCCGCCCCATGGCCATGTCGGCTCAACTGCCGACAACTTTCTGGCCTCTTCGGGCTGTCTCCGGCGTGCGATCTGATTCAGGGCGCTCACGGTGTTGTCTGCCACCATTGGTGAACCACCATGATTCCGCAGAGCACGCTGGGCGGGCACACTTCAATAAGAGCACAAAGGATCAGCGAGAACGCAAAAGAAGAGCATTCGGCATCCCTCTGCTGTTCAAAGCTAGAAAATCCAAGAATGCAAATCAATCATCTCAGCAGGGGAAAATCTGCTTGTTATGGTTCGTTTTCCATGGCTTCAACATTAACCTAGCCAATACAACGACCAGGGGCCAATCCAAACTGGCCCAAAGAAAACTCACAATACAAAAACAGTATGGAACGTGTGCCTGCATGCCGGGAGATTTCACAAACACAGGGCAAGAGACCTCAGCAACACTCATTACTAGCGATTGATTAACAATTTATGTCGATTAATAACCACACCAAAACCATATCAAAACTATATCAATTAACCATTCAGAACCCCTAATACATTAACCATTCAGAAGCAGTCATGATATGTAACAATTAAGGAAAGATGAAGAACCACCACTTGACTACTCAACGACCAGTCACCCTTCGTTGTTCCCCTCGGCTCCACACGTGCCCCATCTCCATGAGTTCATGCACGCCTTGGTTGGCAAAGCCCTTCATTGACCATGATCGCTGTCTTAACACATGCTAACTGATTTATGGACTGAACTAACATGTATCAACGATGAGTTCGGAAACTTATATAATGACCAGTGGGCCGTCAACTATGGCTAAGCATAATTCACTCATCACACTCACCACAATTCTTTGATCATAAGGTATATAAACTAATCAAGCGTAATGGTGTACAATTATGTTTGCCATGGTTACCGATTGTGCTAACAATCACATATGAATAATCATTAGTTAATTACCTGGCAATTAATGATTATATTGGCCATGGTTAACGATTACACAACAATAATGACCAATGATGATCCGCGATTCAACAGCATGGATGATTACAGTAACGGGCTTGCTCTCCCCGTACCTATCAACCATAATATAAATTATATCAAATTATCAAATTAGTTTAGCATGAAATTGCTGAACTAATATATATATATATATATGTGTGTGTGTGTGTGCGTGTATATCATCAAGGCTTTGGTGGTTGCTATTCCCATGCTTATTTCCCATGAGTAATGATATCAACGAACTTGACGATCGAGTCAGTAAAATGAATCACCTATCTTAATGACCCTAAAATATCATCAATCCTATAGCTATGGTTTATCATCCCATCAATAAAGGTTTGGCACGTTTAGGGATCATTGATTGGTTGAACTGTACGTATTGACGGTTCCCGGTGGCTGGTTCTGATGATGATGCCCTTTATGCCAACAATACCACGGGGCTAATAGCTGGCAAACATGACTAACGACAATTTGCCAATCATAGATCGATAATCGCTTTGGTTGTGCTTGGAGACCGACCTGTCAAGAATTGATGGCGGGACAGGGTCGGACAACCGATAAGTGGAATAAAATCAGGCGCGCATATATCGTGAGAACAGCATGGTTGACAATAGGAACACCAGTTGGCAATGGGTTCCAATACTGTATGTATTCGGCTGTTTGTGAGCTCAAAATCAGCCATGTTCGAGCGCATGGGAAAGCTTTTACCATCCTTTGGATCGTGCGTTATGGGCCCGTCACTATTTTCTGTACCAACCAATGGTAGCCATCATGGATATTTTTCGCTGAAATACCCTGATGATGACGATGATGATGATGATGATGATGATGATGATGATGATGATGATGATGATGACGCTGACGATGACGATGACGATGATGATGATGATGATGATGATGATGATGATGATGATGATGATGATGATGATGATGATGATGAATCGTCCGTGGTGCATGGCTAACGGCTAATGGATGTTAATCGTTATTGAAAGCTAATGAGAGCTTTCGAAATGCCTGACGAATGCCCGTCTCCGCCTGAGCCACCATGTTTGAAGCCCCTGGCGAAGCTGCACAGCTGGCAGCGGGACCACGTCACTAGCTACTGGACACTGGTGTTAATCCTAGCTACTGCTGGCTGCGTACTGGTTGTACGTAGTCTTTGTTGTTCAGAATCAATGGTTAGTGGTCAATTCTGATTGCTGCTGATTAGGAATTGCTAATGGTGTCGGTCAGCAACTCCAAGGCAGGCATGACGAGGATGGACAACAGCAACTGGTTCGGTCAAACAACTCGTGCAATCAGCTTGGTACAAATCGGCTGGGCCATTCGTTGAATACACTCAAGCCATGAAAATGCCCAACCATCAAAAGTTCCAAGTACGGTAACTATCGGCGATAGGTTTAGCACAATGGAGCGTCATCCCACGTCATGTATTCACGTGGCGAATCATAGCCATGAATTCAGCCGGGTACGGCTCCATCTCGTTCCGCAAAAGCACGACGGCAGCACTGGTCGCGACGAAGGTCCGTGGGGCTCACGTCCTTGTGATGCTCAGTTTTGGTGTCATTGATGAAACTCCACCCATATGACGAATGATAGGCCCTCCAGCCAGCAGAGTCCAAATTGGAAGCTAAAGCAGCTAAGGAACATCAACTTGGACATCTGTGATTCCAAAGCTGTGGTCCAGTCGTGCTAACAACTTTATGACTGTTGATTGATGGGTATTACGTACTTGGACTACGACTATTTCCAGCTGTGCTTTGAGAGCTTCACTTTTTGGCTCTGCTCATGTAGTTTTGTACCTTTTTGTCGGGTTGTCGTAACAGTGTTGCGCGTTGGATGATGCCGCAAGTGGTGGATGCTGTGTGCTTCTGATCCATGCTGATCCCGGTCCTCGAAGCGGAGTCTGCCATCGCGATACATGGTGGATGAGAAAAACTCAAGAGCAACTGGCCCCATGTCATCTGTTGACTCTGATGATTGACTGGTTCTCTGTCATTTCTTGGAAGGCGCTGAATTGGTCAAACATCATCGGTAGACCTGCCCAGTGACAATGGGTTTTCTGGTGTCTCCCGTATACAAATTGCAGATACTCGCTTACACCTTCGTGCTTCATTGGACTTTTGGTACTGGTTGAGCCACAATGTCATGATCTGCCAGTCTGCTCATGGACTCTTGCTGAGCAGCAGTAAAACTGTTCGGAGCACTAATTAGCAGTCTTTCAAAAAGACGCTGAAAGATTTAAAAGGCTGTTGGATACGGAGCCTTCACACTGAACCTGCCAATCATATGATGCTATGACCCTCTTGCCCCTTCCACACATGTGGGGCCACGTCAATTTCACAGCAGCGGGCGGCACCCCAAGCAATGAGTAGGATCGCTGAGAAATGGTACCTCCAACGATGCGCCGGTGGAGCAGCTGTATCTCTATGCCACTAACATGACCTGAGATGCCTGCCAAATCTTGCCACCTATCGCTACAAAACAAGGAAGCATACGCAATCCTACCCATTTATAGGATGCTCAGGATGCCTTTAATTGTGCAATTGTTTGCACACAAATAATGTATGCCCCCAAGGTCTGCGAACTCCAAAGCATAACCTTCAGCATCCGGGGGTAATGGAGATTGTTGGCGGTGATCCCCTGTGGGCCACTTTGCAACAGTTCTTGACCAATGAGAAACCATTCCGAGACAGATCCGAACCAACGTCAGCCAGTGATTCGACATCAGTAACCACTCTTGTATCCGATGACAATGACCAACCATGCGTTTGTTCACTGACCATTACAAAAGGCTCCTAATAGTCACAGTCACAGTACCGGTTTGCACTAGCTGGCTATACAACTAAGACACTAGCTAGTATTGATAATCTTCAACATGACCAACCATGATAATGATCTAATGGCTAATACCCGATGGCTAATAATCACACCAATACTGGTTGCCGCTACGGTTTCACCCTCAATCATGTTTCTAACCAACTGCTGACTGCTAATTTACATGATTATACTAATGATGATTCTCAACATTGATGATGGCTAAACACCAGTATCAACACGATGATAGCTGAGCCTGAACCGTTTCCTCACCATGGTTGGTGGTCAGGTTCGCCACCAGCCCCTCACCAACCCCACCATCTCTGGTGCCCGTGTTCCTGATGGTTGATGATGTTGTTGCAAAGTGGGCCCCCAACCACTGAACTAAATTGGCTTATAACACCACTGGTAGAAATCACCCTAGTTAGATTAGTTATAACCACCTATAACTAGTAGTTAACCCCCTATTCAACTGGTAGCTAACCACCTATAAGAGGTAGTTAAACCAACTGGTTGATGGTTGGACGGGTTGGATGGTTGGCTTCGTGGTCCCCGTTGCGCAGCTCCCAACGGGCTCACCGAAGGCCAGCTCCGAGGAGGCTGCGAAGTCGCCCACGGATCCGAAGTCACCTGGTGACCATCATCCAGCAGCAATGATTATTTGGTTGTGGTTATCTATTTGAAGTGTTGATGGTGTTATTCATGACTTTTTTCATGCCATTCATGACTATATATCTAATGTTATTGATCTTATTGTTTGGTTCTTTAATGTTATCACTGTTATTAGTCATAGGGGTTACCAAGCTGGTTATACCAATGCCAATCAACCAGGAATTAATAGGAATTGGTTCCCAATGGCTGTGCTGGAGGCCATTGGAATCCGGAAATTCTCAGGGAACAAGCAGCAAGGCATGGGCTGCGTGCAAGGCATGCGCAAGGTATGCGCTTGGGAAGCGGACTGGTGATGTGTTCCGGAAAGCCGATGATCTTCTTGCTGCCTGGCGAGAAGGCCCTGACCAACTGGTTGTGGCGGCAACTTGGACCCTCAGATTCGGTTGGTAGATGCGGGTAGTAGTTCACTTTCCCATCATTAAGTTGTACCCTTGAATACTGGGCGGGCTTTTGGCAGGCCTATGCTTTTGATTTATACTCTTAGCATGGTGAGTCATACCTCTTTTTTGCCTATGGTCCGTGGGCACAAAATGGTATAATTGAATTATCCTTAAGATAAGTTACTCACCACCCACATCCACCCGGGGGTCTGTGGAAGCTCAGGACCGCCTCCATCTCCCGGGCGTTTGGAGCGGAACTCTCCCAGGACGTTGGGCAACAGCAACATCTGCTCGAAGTAGGCACCCTGGGGCAGGATATCGGTCGTGCGGCGACTGTGGGACTGTTCTAGGGTTACTTAGCTTGAACTTGGTTTGGTACAATTGAATCAAAGTTTTCAAATAGTTTGATACTGAACCATATAGCTTAAGAATGCTTGAGATATATTATAAAGTTTGAGAAGAGACCACCTGACAGGAGGAAAAACGCAACAAACTGAATGATACTGCAGAATCATACCTCAGATTTCAGATCTATATCTTTTGACATGTAAACCCATGGCCCGAAGCACGGCAATGAAAATAATTGAAAATAAAGGCAACAGGGTCGCAGTTCTGCACCTGATTGGCATCGATGCATTGCACATAGGTCCCTCGGGTGAAGTGAACTGCAGTGTTCTGGTTGTCACCCTTTCCATCGCCCAGAATGGGGTACCTGCGGAGCAGTGTCGCATCATGTCACATCCTATGGCCAGGCAGTTGTGTTTGGTCAGCTTGCATTCCCTTGATAGAAAAGTCTATGTGAAACCAAGGGAGCCGCAGGGATCACGAAACTCCCCCAGCCCAAAGGTTTGCGCGGCACCCTGGGATCTCGATCTTGTACTTTGGCTCTCTTCGAAAGTCAGCATCTGCTGGGCAGCTGTTGTCAATGAGACCTGACGGTTCATTCACCAGCTGAACCTGGTGAGGTAAACACTACACACGTGGCATCACAGTGATCCAATCTGATTGCTGATGGCTTGACATGAGGTCTGAGGCATTAGCAGCTGTAGTAGCGACGTTTCTGGTCTTTGTGAATGGAATCTGGATGTCCATTTTGCGCATCCTCCGGCGCAAGGTTCGGAAAATTCTTGGAATGAACTCATCAAGGCTACTCTCTGGCTTGGCGAAAACCTCACGCAAAAAAGTTCAAAATCATTACAATGCACCAACGGAGATGCTAAACAGTAGAACTGGCGCTAAGTTCCCCTGAAAGCTCCTCGATCAAATCTTCGCAGTCGATGTATGCCACCTGTCAGATTCTGTGTGGCTTAGGACCACTTCACAATCAACAATGGGGTTGCCTATGCCCACCACCATGGGCAAAGATATACCAAGAGCATTGGCAGCTAAGGGTTGCAGTCTGCTGCGTCGCAGTCTGCAGTTCTGCCTTCAAAGACTTGGGAAACTTTTTGAACATGGTGTCGGTGTGCTTCAACTGCATGCTGTTGAAGAAGGCATACATCTGCATCGCTACCTCAGCTGTGGCGCTGTTGCAAAGTAGTGGTAACAGTGAGTCATTAAGGACGGTGCCACGCAGGTGAATGCGTCACTGGGATCCCAGATGGCACCAAGCCTCACAGAAGTCATGAGTTTCAGCCCTGTGCCCGAAGTTTCTGCCCCACTTTGGGAGGCTTTGGGAGTTGTCTCAAGCAAAGCAAGAACAGTATGAACCAGGATCATTTTCAAAGTCTCCGCAACTTGCGTTTTCTCTGAAGCCGCGGCTTGTTCTTGCGATCCCCTTGAGCTTCAAAATGGCATTGCAGCGCATTGTGGTAGAGCCTGGCAAGACAGCACCAAATGGGGCACCCAGTGAGCGTTAGCCATACACCCACCCAGCGGCATAGCCACCAACATCCACCAACACACTGCACACGAACTCGTTGGCTGAGCCCAGTGACATCATCCCAGAGACCGTGCGGAACAGCGTCTGCAAACGCATCGACGCCCAATAACCTCAGCTCAAGTAGGGTCTCCGGTATAGACCATCAAGTTGGAGGGCAAGCCATGGCGAGTCTCACGTTGTTGTTTAGCAGCTCCTGTATTGTCATTCCCTGGTAGTAGATTCAACTTTCGTGGCAAAATATCTCCAGAAAAGTGATAAATGAGATTCTAAGAGAAATCTGGACTGGTGTACATGTGTGCACATAGACAACGATGACATACGTGCTTGCGCACGCATGCGTGCCTCTGTGCATAAATGATGTGCATCCCCAAGGCTGCAAAAGGCAAGTTTCAATTGGCTTCAAGGCAATTGCATGCAATTACGACAACCATACCAAGGGCATCCGTGGACCAATCTTCCAGTCTCGGCTTCGGGGATTCGAAACATCGACAGGGCGATGCGATGCTTAGCTGAGCGACTCAGTTTTTCCCAGTTCTGGTCGTTGTATTTGCTCCAGTCAGTACCGGCCTGGACTGCCGTTCGGCAAATGGCGGTCTGCTGGCTGGGAAGTTCATGGTGATACGCTGCAACGTACCAAATGCAGCAGCTGAGACGTGGATGTTCACATGACCATGTGACTATGTGTAAGTTTGAAATGTGCGCATGTTCACATTTCAGATGTGCACATCACTATAAGCACCTATGGTGAATGCATTGTACTCGCTTTCAGCTATCAACTTAGCGATAAGAAGGAAACTGTTCTTAGCTTACGGATTCATACTGACCCCGCCGTACATCTGCACCAGGTGTGAGCGCCTTGGCTTGCACGTGCCAAGGTACTTCATATAAATCATCTACCATCAGAAATTCTCATCAGAAGCATGAACCTCAACCATTGCAAATCTCTTCAGACACCAGCTTCAGCTGGCAAAGGACCAGCTACCTTTGACAAATCCTTACGTCAGGTTGTTGGGCATAAACCTTTTGAATTGACGAACAGATTGCGCGAGTCTGATCCGCATATGGGGTTGGCACCATCCAAGACAAGAGTGAGAGGCGACAGCTACAACAGGTAGCCGACGTCAATGAAGGAGCTCTGAACTTCCAGAGGCCCGTGATGTATTTTGTCAACCGAAGTACCCTTGCACAAGGTAAGAAATCGCAAGGACGCTCCTCGGGCAGGAGTTCAGAACAGGATTCACTGGCTTAGAAAAGAATATGTTTGTGGATCCCATCTCGAGATATGAATCCTCATGGTGCCTCACCGGTCTGCCAAAAAGGCCAGCTGTGGACCAATGAGACTCAAGATGATTCAATGAATTACATCGCTTAAAGTTAAAAGTAGGCATAGACCACCCCTAGCATCCCTTAACATCCCTTAACATCCCCTAGCTGGGTCCCTAACCCACCAACCATCTGTGACCATCCCTGCGCCTTGGGCCAGGTAATGCCTCTGACATACCTCAGTGGCATGGCATGGCGTTGTGGACGACCCCTTGATAAGAATGGCTATAATGGCTGCTGATGGTGCTAAATTGTTGATTCCTGATAGTTGGCGTTGGTGGTTGGATAATGGCTCTTAATGATCCTTAGTGGCTGCCAATGACGGCTTCGTGAGCTCTCACTGAGCTGATGCTGGGACCCCCTGAAACCAACAGTTCGCCAAATGGTTTCATCAGCAGCTGATTCTGATTCTTAACTGCTACCACTGCAGCATCAACATGATTCAACACCAATGGGGTGCTGAATTATGCCGATGCCACACCGATGATGGTCCATTATGGTCAGTCTCCATCTGAGACATCGAAACAGGACCTCGCTAGAGTCATACTATGCTGACTCCGCTGAAAAGGCGCCGATCCTGAGATCCCAGCTGAGTGCTGGTCATCTTCTCAGAGAAATTGTCGAATTCGTCCTGACCCCGCAGGCACAGGTGCTGTTGCTATGAATTGGATACTGGAGGTTAGGACCCACATCTCACAGTCACCACCATTTCCCAACCTCAAACAGCAAAACAAAACCCTACCGAAATCATCAACCACCTGGCACTTGAACCCGTGCCATTGTGAGCCACAACGTGAACCTGCTGTGCCATGTGCCGCCAACAACCTGTGCGCTCAGCGCTCCTTGTACTTATCCGCCAGCCAATCCATCAAGGGGATGCTGTAGAACTCCTGATGCGGTGGCCTCAGCGCCCGCAGCCAACTGAGCGCCAGTTTGGCTTCCAACAAATGTGCGGAGTTTAGTAGATGGGGAATGCCGGGAATGTGCATATTATGCAGGTTGGCCCCTGCTGATTGATGAATGAACGAATCGACTCTTCAAACTAACCAAGCATAATCAACCATAAAACCACCGCAGTGTTGTGTGGTTGTTGGGGGCCTTCCTGCGTTCCCTGCTAGAAGCCCAGCCTGATTCTTTTCACTTCTCAACAATCGATTCAAGTTGCCGGCTGATCAGCAGCTCAGCACTTCTATAGATACAGTCAGTGCATTCTGCACATGTGTTGGATGCGCAAATTCTGCCAATTGACTAAAAGGTGCAAGGCCAAATCGTGAGATTGCAATAGGGCCTGCTACTGCATCCTCACAACTGTGCCCAAGGCCAGCTTAAGTCCGAACATCGGACACTCAACTATCAAAACATCTCAGGTCCAAAATGTTCCCAAAAAACAGCTTAGATCCCAAACAGCTTCATTGTGGGGCGTGTTGGCAACCGCGATTGCCAAACAGTTTCATTGTATAACTTTTTGCCGCCTTGTCCAAGGGCTCTGCACCAGCTTCGTTATCTTCGTTTCGACGATTCTGCGAGTTCACTCCTGGCGACCCCCGGCTTCTGCTGCGAATCCATTGAAGACTTGCTCCAGAGAGGATTGGCCTCAAGGAACAGCCAGGAACAGTCGGGAACAGCCAGGAACCGCCG
>VSDK01027671.1:144473-164143 GCA_009767595.1 Symbiodinium kawagutii | reverse complement strand
TTGCAGCAGCTCCCCTGTTCCTCGTGCTTCGCCATGCTTCGTCTTCAATTGATTCAACTCGTTTACCTACACGGCTTTTTCTTCGCCTGCACCATCTTTCCAGGCCATATCAGGCCATCAAACTCATCGTCATTTTCATCATCCTGCTCGGGGGGATCAAATTTTCCCGTCGGTTGGAGCCATTTATTTCTGCGTACAATTGTTTGTAGGTTCCCTCCCCCATGCCATAGACATCCATAGACCATAATCAAAGCGCCCAGCATCCCAGGATTTCCCAGGCAGGTTCAGAGGCCGCCCCGGCCGACCAAAATGATCCAAGATGCATACAGCGAAGTCGCTCAGGCTGAGGCGCGCCTTCTCCTAAGCAATCTGGACGGTCTCAGCTGGCAATTATGGATTCGACCAACTGGAGAATATGGATCAACTATGATGAGAATCATGGCTAATCATCATTAGCTAATTCTACTACAAGTGGAGAATTGCTAACAAGAAATTGTAAGCAACTGCCACTATGATGATACATCCACTCTAGCTAGCAATTACGACCCAACCAACCGGTTGTATGCTAGCTAGAGTCTCAGAGTGGCATGCAATGCCCCCCAACCTCACAAGTTATGGTGTTTAGAAGTTGGTTTCACTTGGTCATGGCTTGGCCAATGCTCAGAATAATCTGATTTCACTGCTTTTAGTCCTCTCTAGTGATGGTTCAATCATGGTCCCGTCGGCCTGTAGAGGTAGTATCTCGGCCAGTGGTCAGAATGATTCATGGCCGATCCAAAAACCCAATTTGGGGATTTTTGGGGGTGGTAAATCACCAGCTATTTATAACTCAACTATGTGAAGGTTGGGTGGTTTCCCATTGACGGTGGGCGTGGGTCATCGTGGGTCTCTGCAATCTCCCCAGTGGGCACCACGTCGGGGTCTCCCCGGGTCTCCCCGGGTCTCCTTGGTCATCGTAGCGAAGAGCTCTGGTAGCTGCTCCTCCCCAGCGTTCGGCAGCCGCATCTGCAGGGAAGAGCCATGCATCTCCAGCACGATGACCTGCAACAGTGGCGCTGACCCCCTGTGGCACCGGTGCCCCCGAGGATCACTAAGATCACTCTGAGTGCATGGCATCCATGGAGATCTGTAGATCAATGGTCATTTCATGTGGTTTTCAATCGGGAAACTGGCCCATTTGGTGCAAATCCAAACGGACACGGGGGTTACCACTGGCAGGGCTGTGGGCTGCAAGGGCCTGACAGTTCAGCTCCCAGCGGGGATGCCGCTTCGCTTTCTTTCAAGGAAGTTCACAGGGAAAGCATTTATGCACAGCTGGTAAATTTTGAGCAAATCTAAATTTTAGATGTTTAGTTTTAACCCAGGGATCTAGTTCTGTGTGTTTGTTCAAATGGGTCGATCGAGCACCAGCAATAAGCAAGCAGCTTGATGTCGTGAACATATTTCATCAACTGTGGCTAGCTGCTTAAAGGTTGTTGATGGTGTAGGCGGAGCACCAATCTGCAAGCAACATTCTTTAGTGCAAGTGTTTGTTGCTGACTTCCCACATGTCTCTTGACGACTGACATATGGAGAACTGAACCTGGATCGAGAGAAACATGCGCACGGGTGACTGCCTGGATATGGATGCACACACATACATATTTGAATGTATGTGCGCTTGAAGATATGAACACCATATGTGCACACACACACACACACACACGTGCAGGCACCAGCTGCGTTTGTACCATGCTTTGGAAGCCTACCCCAGATTAGCCCTACAAAATGCATCCATTATCGACGTTTGAATTACGCTAGTGCCATTCAAAATCTGATTTTCCCGAGATAGTTTGAGATTTGCAGTTGTGGTCATCAATGCTTTGTGGATGTTTGGTGCAACCTGGGCAGGTACCTGGTACCAATACTACACCATATTAAACCATTGGTGCTATATTATGATGTGACCGGATCCTGCCGGGAACTCAGTCATCACAAACCACTACTAACATCTACTAACCATAATCATCAGCGATTACTCATATCAACAATCAACTACCTACCAATTGACGGCCGTTCATCCAGTAAAAAAAAAACAATTCACCCCATGAATTCCCCATCATTCATCACTACTACTGGCCATCAGTCAACCCGCATGAATCATCCTGGACCATATGACTTAACCATACACAAAACGCTCGTTTCACCATCCGCAAAGTCCATAGCTTTTCGCTATTTTTCAGCTCTTCATCCTTCCCCCTGCCTCTCCCAGGTTCAAATGCCCTAAGCCTTCTGCGGACGAGAAGAAATCTGCGGCGCGGGGCGGCACGACCGGTTTGCCGCTGGTTGGGTGGTGAACCAACGGTGGCGATGGCTGATGGTTTTGATGCTTGGTGGATGATGTATTTTGGAATGGAAATATCAACGCAATCGTCGGAACGTGCTACAAAGGGAATGTGCGCGATACTGCACTACGTCATCATTATAAACAATCACCAAAATATGATCACCATCACGCACCAAACACCATCATTGTCAATTTTCACTGCGCCCTCCTGCTGGACATCCTGCGGCGGGACTAGGACAATGAATTACTAGTCATCATTGCATAACAACCATCAGTCACCACCGACCACCATTAGCGATCATCAACCATCAACCGTCACTAGCAATTACTAACCATCATCAACCATCATCAACCATCATCAGCTACTATTTCACCATCATGAGCCATTATCACCATATCTGACCCATCATCAGCCATGATTTCACTATCACTACTTTCGTATCAGCCATCATTTCCTATCATTTCCCATCATTTCCCATCATTTCACCCATTCATATCAACCATATTCCACCATCATTCGTACCACCATCATTTCCCATCATTTCACCCATATTCACTTAGTATCAACCACCATTAGTCCCATCATTTCACCCGCACCTGGCGCCATTTCACCACCCTTGGCGCGCCGGCTTTTGGCGCCTTTCAGCTGTGCCAAGCGCTGTTGCATCACCAGCCATTCCGCCAGCACCTCGGCGGCTACCTCCTGGCAGAAGGGAGGTGGAAAGCCAAGACTTTAGAAGGGGCTATGAATGGTTATCCATGGTTATTAATAAGCAAGGAGGTGGTTTTGGTATGGTTAATTTATGTTAATTTTACAGTTTTGAGTATAAGCTCCCTTGGTTTTATAGAATAGCTCCCAAGGAGGTTAAGAGGCTATTGATGGCTATTGATGGTTATAAATGGTATTTTCTTCCTGCCCATGGGAGCTTATAGATGGTAATTGTATCTAAAAATAATGGACATGATTTGTTCAACAATTATGATGGCTATCAACCGCCGCCGGGGCCTCCAACGGCTTGCACTCCGGAGGGGTGATGAATAACCAATTAATTGTGATGGTTTTGATAACTAGTTTACGTATTAATTAGTGATGGTTATGAATCACAAAGAGGTTGATCCATTGACAAGGATTGATTTACTGAGGTTAGTTAGTAACCTGTCATGGTTGATAAAGATTAGGGATAATCGATGATTAATTAATCATCATAATTAGTTGAACATGAAGGAATGATTGATTATCATTAGAGGTTATGAATGATAATCATTGAATGTAGTGAAAGTGTTGTAAGATATATAAGAAATGAGTAATATATGGACTTCAAACATGTTCTAAGCCAAGATGCCCAACATACTTGGTACATGCTTACGCCCCTAGGTTCGTTAGTTGCTCCCTTGATATCATATCTACTGTGTCGAGCGGGTGGCATTGGTCCCAGCTGCTGTCCTTTTGCCCCTCGGGCATGGGCCCCGAGGCTTCAGTGGCCGACGCCAGCATAGCTGGGTCGATGGCGTTGATGGCGTTGGTTGCCTCCGGCGCATGCGAAGTGCAGCTGCTACATCTGCTACATTCTGCTACCCATTGACATCTGGATCAGAAAAATGTTGACGACTCACTGGAAATTGGAGTTTCACAGCCTCTGACAGCACGAAAATTTGACATTTTGCTCAGGTATCTCAGATTGATTTTGCACATTCACAGCCATTATAAAGGGATCCCAAGGGGCTCCCTCAGTCCATTCTGGGTTTGTTCCATTGGCTATCGAAGCTGCACAGTAGCGCCTCATATTTCGACAGCATGGTGTAGCCGCCACGGTCCAACTCACGACCTGACGCAGCGAGGATACAACGAATACGAACCCTTGGACTTGCCACGATCGTTCCACGATCTTCAGTCTGCAGATCCATCAGTTGAGGGCGCATGGAAACCATGGGACACCCACCGGAGACGTGACTCAAATCAACGACGAGGAATTGATCTCTGATCTGCCAGGGAGTCTCTTCTTCGCTGCCACGGTAGGGGTGTCCGCCTGATTCATCTTTGACCCCATAGGGACGTAGCCATGCTTGCAGAGTCCCACCCATGATCAGTGCAAGCACTGAACAAGTTCCCAAACCCACGCTTTCAGTCAACCCATTCTTGGAGTCCACAGTGATAAGTGGTCCGGATCTGTCATGATTCATTGATTGCCATCACTGATTATAAATCCATGCCAAACATCTTATAACATGTCAGTAAATCAAATGATAATTACTGATTCATATCAATTTACCCCTGACCATAACATACCATAACATCAACATCATCAATACCATCATTCTGACATCATCCTACCCGGTAGCCTTCAGGGCATTGTGTTGTACCCACCCAGCCTGTTGGCAGCATCGTCAGAGCTTTCTGTGCCAAGGCATCGGGGTCCACGGGTTGGAACTTGGCCGAAACCTCGTATCCTGCGTGGCAATGCTGGGGTCCCCAGATTGGCTCAAACAAAAGGCTCAAAGTTAAAGACCAAAAGAACAACGGCTAGGGCAGAAGCGCCAAAAAGTCAACGTGTTACGTGTTCTATGTGTTTAACAGGCCAGGATAAAACGTACATAAACACCACATTTTTCAGTCCGTCGCAGGCCATCATTTGCTCATTGTCTGCACGGCAGCTCCTGAGCCGTATCTCGATTTCAAGTGCTGAGCGGAACCGAAGCCTCAGCCCGGGCGCTGGAAAGCACTGTGTCTTTGGGTGGCATCGTTGGCAGGTAGTGCAAGGCCCAAAGGACCGGGCACAAACACAAGCGCCCCGAGGGATCTCAGCCCATAATGATTTTTATCTGTTTCTCAATTTTTGCTCACGTTATCATCTCCATGATCCATCATTATCTCTAAGATCCATCGTCCATCGTCATCATTCATCATGATTGCCCGCTGTGTATCAACCAACCACTGGTGACCAACCATTCAGCATGGCTGTTAGCAAATAGTAAGCATCACAAGAACCATTGCGGCTGAGAGGCAGCGGAACTGTCCGTCCACTTGGATGGCAATTTGGCTGCACAAGGCCTACAATGCTGACAGCAGGAGCAAGCTGGCCGTTGGGATCCTGCTAACCAGAATTTGTTACTCGTAGATTCATGGACATAAATTACACAAATAAATACAAAAATACTATAGGCATTGGTGTAGAAACTGATAAATCACCATAAATGCCCGCTGACATACCAACAATGTGGACATTTGACATGATGATTCAAGATGAACTTCAGCTCGGAAATTGACTGGGTGCGTGGGAACTGAGGGGTCCATGACTGTTTGCTGCCAAAAGCATCTGTCACTGGCACATGCAGCCACATATTCCATGTGCAAGTTCCTTTGCCAAAATACAATGCATATTGTATGTATGTAGGCATGTGTCCGTGTATGGCGCCCACACGTACGTGAATGGATAGGTAGGGAATAGATAGATGATAGATAGATAGATAGATAGATAGATAGATAGATAGATAGATAGATAGATAGATAGATAGATAGATAGATAGATAGATAGATAGATAGATACATAGATACATAGATAGATAGATAGATACATAGATAGATAGATGGATGGATAGATAGATAGATAGATAGACAGACAGACAGACAAGCAAACAGACAGACAGGCAAACAAACAAACAAACAAAACAAAACAAAACAAACCAAAACAAAACAAAACAAAACAAAACAATCAAAACAAAACAGGAAACACAACAAAACAAACAAAACAAACAAAACAAAACAAAACAAACAAAAAAAACAAACAAACAAGCAAGCAAGCAAGCAAACAAACAAACAAACAAACAAACAAACAAACAAGATCAAATGAAAGAACAAAACAAAATAGATTGACACCTCAGGAAGCAAAAAGGCAACAAATGCACCAACTAAATAGATGGATCTGTTCCATGTGCGGCGTCCATATGCCGCATGAAACCATGTCTCGCACCGAAACCGTCAAGGCCCCACCTCCGCTTCTTCCATCGAATGGGTGGTGAGCACCACCACACTTTGCTTTCGCTTCTCTGCCACGTCCTTCGCCACACTCGCGTCCCAGTGGACAAGTGACAAGGGACAGTCCTAAGGTCCTTGGGGTCATACCTATTGGTTGCACCCGGCTGTGCACCTGGTCGTTGCCTAAACCCTCACTGGCTCTGTTGTTTGCACAGCCCGGGGCATTCAAATTGATCAAACAACCAAGTCACCTGAATGAACAGCAGTTCGGATTTGCAAAGCTTTTGCAAAACGTGTTGGGTGACCGGATCCGCCAGCCGTGGGCATACGTGAAGTCCCCTTAGTTCAAACCCCGAGCCATGATCGTTTTCACCAGGGAAACATGGCATCATTCTGTGGGCAAAGCACCCAGTGGAACTCGTGCAACGGATAAACCATGATTGCTTTCGTGCTTTGTCAGATTGGTTGGGTCACCAAGTTCTTTTGTCGCCATCAGAGCAAGCCCGGAAGGTGGTATGATGCGGAGAATTGCGAGGCATTTCCTCACAGATCTCTGGCACCAATGGTGTCACAAATCTAGAGATCGTCAAAGCGGTCTAAATCTGAGACACGGTTGCACCCTGATGGCTTGACCCCCCTGGATGACAACCTGGGGCCCCATGAGGCCCCAAAGAATCAGAGTGTGGGAATCTAACGGGGAACCACCAGTTCTCGGCTACATCATGAAGTCCATGGGGAAGCGGAGAGGAGCCCCATCTTGTTCTCCAGCAACTTGCAATTACATGCAATTAGATGGTTTCCCATGGTTTCCCCCTAGGTTTTTCCATCAATCGACCTGGTGAATGCACATAGCAACGCATCACAGTCAACGGCAACGTCCTGAATGACGGACCACATGAACCGTCGGGCAAAGGGATCCATGCCTGAACCCCGTGACTGAAGCCGCACATGTGTTCCTAGAAACTGGTAACTGGTGAGCTGTTTTGAAGACAGATGGGCTGGTGACCAATAGACCAATAGAGGTGAACAACCGCCATTATAGATCATTATAGTGGGATCTAGTGGGCAATCATTCACCCCTACGGTTGAAGAATGGCTGATAATAAGAACGGTCAACCTTAGAACTCTTCACAGTGGGTTTCAGACTTCCACACTGCATGCTTTGGTCACATGCGAGAAATCACAGGGGATCATATGGCAAAAGAATAATCACCAACAATGATCAATAAGAACGGTCATTTGATTACCGTAGGCTCAGTAGAACATAGTAGAACTAAATCCAGCAGATAATATTTCCAACATGGTCTGGGATAGTAAGAAATTTATGAGATTCGCTTCTGCTGGTCAATTGGTGGGGCATGTGGGGGCTAAGAATGAGGATTCAACAAACTCGCAAATATAACACCGTGGGCCAAAGTTTCCGGGCACCTTGTGCCCCTTGATAATCGATAGCTCACGGACTGGAACTGTTGCTTCGCTGTTGATGAAATAGAAGCTAACGGCTAACAATGAAATGATAAGTGACCCAGACTCAACAACAGGGAAATATGCCAACAATGATCGATGATGATGATGATGATGATGATGATGATGATGATGATGATGATGATGATGATGATGATGATGATGATGAACGCAGCTGTCAATAAACCACTCATTAGCTGATGGCACATCACAACCTGCATATGGTAGAACTCCTGGTTTAAGGTGGGTCAACCCTGGGAAACCCAGGTCTTTTTCAGAAGTTACCTGGAATGTGTGTTCAGACCCAGATGTAGGGCCCAAATTGATGTCTAGAGCAGAAGCTGCACATGATCGTTGCACAGGATCTGTGGTTAAACCATAGTGTCATGGTGCCTCATGACATTCGAAACCCGGGTATTCAGCTGCCTGTGCTGGGCTCATCCAAGAAGATCACTGGAGGTTCACCGATCAAAGCCATGGCCACTGACAGCTTTCGTTTGTTGCCTGCAGCTATGACTGGCCACCAATCGATTCGCCGAGCAAAGACGTGGAGTTCTGAAAATCGCTCTCCTGATTCCAGGTATTCCATGGCATTCCATGGCATTCCATGGCGTTCCATGGCATTCCCAGAATGGCAATAGGTTGTACCTTGCTCTGAGCCAACGAAAAGCCACTGTCACAACAGCAGAATCCCCCAAACTCAAGCCAACCAAGGTCTCCACCCCATGGATCCTCAAGGCCTTTCCTCAGAAAGGTATGGAAGAAGCTCAGGCCTCCTGAGAGCGTGCCAGCCATCCGCGTTCGATACATCTCCAACTGCATCTCGCTGATCTTCTCATTGACCTCGGAGAAAAATCAAGGCTTCCGCCACCTGCACTCCAACACCAATGATACACCAAAATTTGACCGAAATGGTTTTGCGTCACTTTTCTCTACACCCTCTCTTTACGACAAAGCCAGTAATGATGAGTTAGACCACGGCTGCGCACAGCCAAAGCACAGCAATTGTCAAGTCCGAGCCGGTGATACCTGCGCAATGCAAATGGTGATGATGTGGCAAGCGGCGGTAGGATTGTCCATAATTAAGCATCATCCGCCGATGCTGATTACTATGTATCATCTGTTCCCTATTGGTACATACTCACCTCCATTGGCAATGAGCGTAGCTGATAATTTCGTACCATCATTGCAGTAAGCAATAAAAACAACTCTTACTGGAGGTTGTTGGCGACTATCCACGTGTGGAAAACCGTCACCAAAATTGACATTCCCTCCCAAGGAGACAAAAATAGAGCCAGTGACTTGAGGAACCACCATGGCTCCCCCCATAGCAGCAAACAAAGTGGGAAAACACCTGTTGGCCATGGAAACTAAACAAGCTACCAGCGCCTGCTCGAGAATATGGGCTCCAAAAGGCCCAGAATCAACAAAAACAAATCCTGAGGAAAAGGACAAAACTATTGAAGTACCTATTTTTGGGCTGAATACTGACGGACTTTACATAGAAACCTATTCCACAAGGCAGGGATTCCCATAGTTCTCTCTCTCTCTCTCTCTCCATCCATCGCAGTCCATGCCTGTAGTTGGTTGTATCAAGTTGCTGCTTGGTTCTTGAATCTGCTGGTAGCTTTGGCAGCTATTCTTTGTGAGGCCACCAACACCTGGCGCGTGGCGCCTTTCATGCGGCCGTAGAGATACAGGTGAGCCTCCACCGTCATGACATGGATGAGAGCATCAAACTGAGGACAATAGCCTCGGCAGCGCGCACCGCAACATACAACCACCCAACAGGAGAACTTGCTTCAGCTGGAGCCCCAAATGGAATGAGACCACGTCAAGCGTAAGTGAAGGCAGCTCAACTTGGACTCTTCAAAATCTCGGATGTGCAGCCTGCTTCTGCTTCCACTTTCTTCCACTGCTTCAATGAAGTAAGAGAACTGAGCCCTAAATACTCATGGCTTGTCCCAGCATACTCCACCTATGGAATCACACGGGTTGTAATGGTTTTCCATCGGTTACAGTGCAAACCAGCATGAAACCCCGAAGCCCGACCATTTCATGCTACTTCCGGCTACTGATGAAAGGTTAACCAACAATTCTTACATTAGCTAACTCCGGCAGAGAGAGTGAGAGAGAGAGAGAGGGAGATAGGTAAAAAGATATAGATGGTAAATAATTGTCGAAAGGGTTCCAGAAGAATGTTATGCACCGATGGTTGCCATTTCTCCAGAGATTCGAACTTGGCACCGAGTTTACAGCTAGGCACCGATGAGGCGTCGTGCGCGGCTCGTCTCCTCTATCATGTCAATTCCTGGGTGCTACTTCACAGAGGGCCACACAACATGACTTAGAAAAGTTCCAGGAGAGCTTTGTGTCATGATGTGAGAGGAAAAATTTCAAAAATGAAGAAAATCAGAAGAGGAGAGGAGGGCAAAAAACAGAATGACTTTGGGAACCTGTTGGGATTGGCCCTCTGGAAGAGTGGGCATTTCATGCATCTTGCTCGGACAGGTCGGGACCTCTGGTTATTCCCGTTGGCCAGGTTGCCAAGGATGCGCACTTCTCCAGCCGAAGGAGTCAGAATGCCTGACACCGACCCTATCCAACCCTCCCCTGTCATCTCGATCGTCCTGTGGACATGTAGCACAATCCATCATGTGTGTGCACAAGAGCATGCCGCATGTTCATAAATAAGCTTGATTTGCGAGGACACTGTTTGCATGTGGTGGTGCCAGATCAGCCTGTAAACACTGAATAGTGCTGCTGCATTGTGTAGTTGTTGATTGCTGTTCCTATCCCCTCGTCTTAACTAGCATTAACATGCCCCTAAGCATCATCAACACGCATTACACGTGCAAATCATGCGATTTCCCTGCCTGACATCAGTTTGAAGGAGGTGGTCTTACCAGCGCCGTTCACACCCAGCAGGCCAAAAACCATTCCCTGCGCGATGGCCCAGGTGGTAGCAGAGATCTTCTCGTGTCGGCTTTCCAGTGGCTTGCTGTATTCCAATGATCTTGATGGGTCATGTAGTTGGACATCGCCATATGCCATCATGATGCGACAATATTACCACCCAATATTCATCACCGGTGGCAATGTTCATTTATCATTAGTCACCTTTAGAAAAGGCACGCATGTGTGCAAATAGATTATTAACCATGATCATCAACATGCATCAACAAATACTGAACATCATTAACCAATATCCATTTGGGGCTGCATACCATCACGTTGCCAATGCCTGGGGCTAACTTTAATCCCCCACTACAACCAGTTCATCAAACATTTCACTAGATTCAGATTGATACAAAGACCGACAGGAAATAAAGCATCGTCAACATTCATCAACCATCATTGAACCATCATTGAACCATCCTTGAAGCAGTGTCATTCGGCCATCATTCACCATGGCCAAGGGTGAAAAGTGACGATCATTCCCATCTTTTCGCGTGCGCGGCCTGATCCACAGCCCAGGTGACTCCACGCACTGCATGGGTGACCTGGCAACCGTGAGGGCGGAACAAGGACTTGCGGATACCATGCGGCGGATACACATACCGCATATATCTCTGTATTATATATGTAAATATTTGTTGGATGTATTTGTGTATGTTCAGGTGTGATGTAGTATATGTAGCATCTAAGTACATATATGAGTAGCGGACAAAAGTCTGTTTCACAAAAGTGGCCAGGTGAAGGTTTGGTAGTTGTTACAATGTTATCGGTTGTGAAGGTTTGGGGGGTATCTGTGCTGGGTCGTCCCCTATCGGTTATGAAGGTTTCCCACAAATTGGAAAACCGACGCGTCCACCCGAATACTAGATATGAATTGACACACTTTTGTCGGGTTCTGATATTATATATATATATATATGTATGTATATATATATATGTATGTATATATATATATATGTATGTATATATATATATGTATGTATATATGTGTGTGTATGTGTGCGTGTACATATGTACAACTTAAGAATATGTGTGTGTGTGCACATGTCACATGCACATGCAGATTTACATGTCGTTGATGTATCGGCAACCCAGCGAAAGGTTGATATCAAGCAATGTATGAGGCACAACATAAGAATTCCGTTCATATTGATTTTGAATTGTATGTAAAGTTCTATGTTGATGTCGCACATATGCACACACAAAATTTGATGTGAAGAGAAAAGCTCAACAAGCGGAAAATGCAGTGCAATAGAACGAGCTAAAGTTGGTTGGGTTTGTGACTCCTATGTGGAATCGAGCCCACGGAGGGAATATATTTAATCTTTTTAAATCAATTGTTTGTGGCTTTTGGAGTCCTGTCTCCGCCAATACTTGTTAGATCAAGGGCAACTTCAGCTCGCCGAGGCTGGCTTTCATGATATTTCAACCATGCTAGTTGATATGAAACTCTCGATAGGTTGTACATCAACCATACACGTATGTATGTATCTCAAATCAGCCATTTGACCAATCAAATCAAACTATGAAACTGGTATTGATTTTTGATGTACATGATAACCCTATACTAAACACATAATAGATAATAGGTAATGGCAAGTAATAGATAATAATAGATACATACCCGGTAATTGCTGTGAGTCCAGGGCGATCTACCCATTTGTTGCTTATCGATACTTGCACTCTATGGCACTCATGGGGCCCTTCTGCCTGACAAGAACTGGGCCGCACCTCACTTCTGAACATGGAGCCGTAAGCTTTGCGCAAGCCGTTGACATACATCACCTCACACTACACGCCATGAGGTGACGACCCATCAGGACATGACAGGGATCCACACCTGCTTTCGCGGATCCACTTTCTGCACTCGTTCCTTTTCAGCTTTCACATCCTCATCCTGCAACTGGATGCTCGACAACTGACGGCAAATAATGAGAAGAGCACTGAAGACTGTGCCACTGAACAGTGACGCTTGACGCACCTGATGAAATCAGTCCTCCAATTTCAGCATTGATGGAGGAACCTCCGTTTTCTTGGTGAACTTGCGAGCAATGATTGGGCTTTCCGCGAGTGTCTGGCGGGTGGAGGTCGAAGAGTTGGATGATGGTAAATTACCGCGTGTTAAAGGCATGGTGTTCACATGTGTTAACGGTGCTTCGTTTAGACATGTTTAGACATAGCAGGTATCTGAGCTGTCCTCAAGGAGAATGGCCATCAATGGAAAGAAAACAGCCCTCGGTCGGTGCGCTGAGCGTCAGCATTTGAAACTGAAACATGGAAATTCGTACATCCCAAAAACTCTATGTGTGGGCATGCAAGCGCGAAGAAATACAAAATTATACGGCGCAATAACTTAGACATGGCGCTGGAGAGAGAGAAATAAGTTAGAAGTACACAATGTGCTCTGAGCGTGTGTCTGGCGCATATGTGCGTATGCCCATCTGTCCCTCTCTCTGTTTATCTGCTTATCTGGGCATCTGTCTCCGGTGCTTCCCTAGCTGAATATCTGAACAAACAATCTCTCTCTCTGTTCATTGGTCGATCTATCCACATGCCTCTCTCTCTCTCTCTCTCTTTGGGCTTGGCAGTCTGCCGCCTCGCAGAGGCACCCAAAACACACAAGACCCGAGCGCTGGTGCTGCGGGTTTATGTCTGTATGCCTATCTTTTCTCTATCTACCTCTCTCATCCTCTCTCTGCCTATGTCTTCCACTCATCTAACTATAGTATCTCAACCCAGTCTCACTTTCTATCGGTCAGTCTAGGAAATCTAGGAAACTACAAGTCGATCACCTATCGGACCTATCGATTCGGTCTGTGCACCCTGCACGACCACCATGTGAAACATGGCAACAGCCAGAGGAAAACTGTCTCGGGCCCTCAGAGTACCAGGATGTCCAGTTGTTCCATCTCATTGCTTGCTGATGCTCCTCGAAATGGTTGCCGGAGTGTCTGGCGGAGTGGGGGTTGACCTGTCTGTCTCTTTATCTATCAATGACATGTTTCTATCAATGATTATGTTTGACTATCAATCTGTCCGTTGCTTTAGGGATATATGACTCGTCTACATGAGGAAATCTGCCTATCTTTCTTTCTTCTCCATCCCCTCTATACTCTCGGTCTAATCAAATCTTTCATTTTATCTATCCTGTCCATCCTGTCTATTCTATTGATCTTTTTATCCGGCCGTATCCTGCCTATTTATCTGACCAGCTGCCTATTCCTCTGCATCCCTATTTGCCTGTCCATCTGCCTGTTCTTGTACCTGTCTATCCATCTGCGAACTATCATATCAATCCATCTAACATTGGAGCCGTCTTTCTACTAGTACCAATCTGTCTATCAGGAGGTGCAAGTCTGCATCCATATTCATATTCATTAGCTGTCTTTCAATTTCTCTTTTGATCCTGCTCCCCGATCCCTATTCTGCTGTTCGGTCTTTCCGCCCGCCCATCCCATTGTTTGTGGAATCTGGCTGCCAGTTTTCTTGTCAAAATAGATCTGAGCATCGAACGGCTACCTGGCTATCTGTCCACATACCGGTCTATTTTTTATCGTTTTACGGCTCTATCTGTCTGTATTGCAGATCTACCTGTCAGACTGTTCATCTCCACCTTGGTCTTTACATGCTTGTCTGCTGCATGTCTGCATGTCTACATGTCTGTCCGTTTGTCTGTCCGTCCGTCCCTTCTTCATGACGTGCCTTTCCATCAATGCCCTACCGATCTACCTCTCTATGCAATATCCTTATCATTCCTTCTCTACTTGTTCATCCAACAAAATACTTACCTATCTTACCTTAGGTGCGATTGTAAGAACTCACTGAACCAGTGCATCCATATGCATCCATGTTCATGGAGAATCCAGGTTACCAGTCACATCCTGGTTGACAATGGATCTTGAGATGAGGCCATCCCACGACACTCCCAGCTCCAGCGCCCTCAGTGGACTCAGTCGCTGACAGAAATGCAAGGCGCGCTTGGGATCCTCCCATGGTGGTGAGGTTCGCCAACATCCTCAGAACGCTACACACAGCTGCCCACCAGCGCTCGACCCAAAAGACAAAGCACCAAACCGGGGACATCGACAGCAGCTACAGCATGCCGAGCAGCTGCATGATTGGCCCAACGACCGGATTGCCCAAATCACAGGGCATCTGGCAGCTCCAGAGACAGAACATGGGAAAAGACATGGCCACAGGATGCCACAGGTGTTTTCCATCAACCTCTTGGGGTATCCAGAAGAGGTGCCCATAGGAGGCCCCCAAGGGCTCATGTTTAGAGATTCCTTGGGGAGAGCATGCACTCGCGTGGCTTCAAACAGACTTGGAGCAGGGCGCTGAGGATGCTGAGGTGATTCACGAAGAGATGAAAAACATCATGAAACAGCTGAAGAGTCAATAACTGTTAATTGTGGTGAGGATAGTGAAAATGGCACTGATGGTTTTAAGAGATGTTGAAGTCCATGAGAATTCTATGAGATATATGAGGATTCTATGGGATATCATGAAATTCCCTATGTGGCGCTGCATTGGAAATCGATGCCATGTTTCTGATGCTTCACACCGTCTATCACGGTGCCACCGCGCACAGCCAGATCTTCAGGCTGAAGGTGAGACAGCTGCCAGGCAGAATATCTTCGTGGTACATGGGAGCAGCTAAGCACTGACTGCAAATTTGTTGAATGAAAATGGCTATATAATTGGAGAACTTAATTTCATTGCTTGTCTAGATATACAAGCTACCCAGTTCCGCTGCGGTGCTTCTTTTCCTCTTCACATGATGGAAGTGCGCAACCTGTGTGTCCACAGGATTATGACGTTGGGATAGCCAGACAGGCTAGCCACCTGTCCCTCTGATTCCTCAGAGATGGCCCTACCTGGTAGCTCCAGGTAGGCATTAGGATACCCGACTAGCGTCGGTCCATAGTCCCAAAGGACAGGTGACTGCGTGGGTTCCACACGCAAACCCCGGACAAAGTCCTTCAAGTTTGGGGGTAACCTCACAGAGGGCCGCCAAACAGGGTGGGTTTTTAGGGTGGGACAAAAACCAAAACTAAACCAGCCAGTTTGGATCAAGGTCCCTTGAGCCAAAATTGGCATGTTAAGTTTTGTTATCTAGGAACAAGTAATGATAACTGTTCACCCAAGGCCTGCCAAACCTTAAACAGGCTAGCCACCTGTCCCTCTGATTCCTCAGAGATGGCCCTACCTGGTAGCTCCAGGTAGGCATCAGGATACCCTCCCAATGCACTCCCAACGCACTTCGGAAAATTAAAATGGAAAACCTACAAAAATTCACTGACTCGGATCAGGTCAACAGGCCGGAGGTCCCAAAGAAGGTCTGGAAATGGAGCATGAAAGCAACGAAACTGGTGTAGCCGATGCCAAGGATCTTGACTTCCAAGTCGGCTGATAGCGTCAGCCCAATTGGATTTGGATTCAACCCATTCAAACCACATCCAGCATCTGAGTCCAAACAACAGAGAATGGATCATCTGAGCAATCTTCTCTAGGTCATCACTGTCGGAACGTCCACGGATCAACACCATCAAAGCAGCAATGTTATCGATCCACCACACCCCTCGACGATTGCGGAAGCGACTGGGCCGAGAGACCAAGGCGAACAAGATCTGAACCAGCTCCAATTGTGCGATTTTGTGATCGCCAGGACTCAACCTGTCATAGAGACGAGGGGGAAGATCGGCAATGAAGGCTTCCCTGCTTTGCTGAGAGCCATCGAACCAAACGATCAAGAATCCACCTGTGCCTTCACGGGGGGTTTCAAGGGCAGCATCCGATGCTACTATGAACCGAAGCACAGGGCGCTGGATAACTTCCAACATCCTGGCAGGACGAAGCCGAAGAATGTCCAAGATGAAGTTGAGGGAGGTAGTCAGTGCTGAGGTCAGGGCTCGAGTGTTTTCTTGTTGGCGATCCTTCAAGGCTCGCAATCCGCTACAACCGATTCGACCATACATTCCCTGCTCCAAGAAGTTCATCATTCCGTAAATCTTGCTTGCTGAACCAGCGCTGAGGCTCTGAGAGGACATGGCTTCGCCAACTAGCCCCTCCATTTTGGAGATCAGGCGATCTCGTGGCCAGAAAAGAACATAGCCGTCGGCGGTGTAGGTCAAGTCATGGTGTAGCCCCAGGAACAACCCAGACTCCGCCATTGGTTGTCGTTTCTCCGATGCGAACGGAGTCCCCAACAGTTCATTGAGGAGTTCGAAGCTGGCCTGCCCATAGCCCTTGGCGCTGCGCCAATCTGTCAGATGGGCGTCATCAAAATAGAGTGAAACCAGGAGGGCGCAGAAACGTCGCCCCAACGCTTCTGCCAGCCTCGAGTAGCGATTAAAACTCGTCACAGACAACGGTAAACCAAAGAGAAGGGAGTGGTACAGTTGGAATGCTGGACGCTTCCACTCGTGGTGCCAAAAACACACAACACAACAGAGGGATTCCGCCTCTGAAATGGGGGTGTGTCTATAGGCATTGGGCCAATCTTCGCCTCCACTTTCGAAGCCATCAAGGGTCAGCCGATGGGCCCAATCACGAGGTGTGTGCTGGGCTGCAACCAAACTGATGTGTTGGGCTGGCCTCAAGGGGGAACACAAGGTGAGCTTGTTCCAATCGGAAGACAGATCAGACTGGCCTCCTGTGTCGCCGTTGTCAATGATCCTTTTCTTGCCGCTGGACTGCACGATGATGCAGCGAGGGATCAAGCGAAATGGTCGACCCTTGGTAAGCCGCTGTAGCTCAGCGGACGACAGGGGTGGAGTGCTGAAGCCCTGACTGGCATCAAGGCAGCTTTGCTCCAACAACGTGTCGTCGTAAGGGCCTGGTCGAAGCTCCTTCAATATGTGATGGTTGTGTGATTCCCAATTGCAGAGGACCTCATCCAGAGTGATAGATCGTCCTGGCTGACGAGGGAACACTCCGTAGTGCGGAGCAGTGCCCACTGCTGGTGTACCTCGGATCAACCCAAACGGGTATGTTGTGTCGGCCCAAGAGATCAGGATGATGAGCAAGGATGTTAGACCTAAGTCTCGCTGGGCAGTCACTCGCCTGATGGGGGAGGGTTGCCAACGACGAAGGTGCTCACCAACTCGGGCCCATCTACGCTTAAGCTCTTTCAGGGCTCCCATAGAAGTACTTCTCCAACGGCGCAACTCCTCACTTGGCTTGGCGGCGAGATGAGCTGCAAACCAAAGATCATCATCAAGGACCGGAAGCTTCTCGGTGGGGAGTGGCTGTTGGCCGACAACCAGTGCTTGGGAGAAGTGCTCATCGGGGGAAAGTCCAAAGCTCAGCAGCGGTGGAAGGGCCGCTCGATGCGACAAAACTCCAGCTTGTTGCCCTTCGAAGTTCCTCTGTTGCATCCTGGACCTCAGGGTAGCACCCTGGGGGACCAAAGGACCGTCCCAACAAAGATCATGGGTCTGCCGCCATTCGATGTAGGAGGTGAATGGGTGCTGGTTGAGGAGGTCTTCTATCATCGGGAAGCTGAAGCCTTCGAACCAAGCTCCGGGGAAAAGCTTCTTGAAGGCTAGCGTGGTGCTCTCTTGACTGAACATCAAGGTGGGCTGGAGGCCATTCACACCTGAGAGGAGCACATGCCTCATCAAGGTAGGGACTCTTGAAGAGGATGAAGTACCCCGTCCTGCTGCCCGAGGATGAGCCAACGTAGCTTGAGGAGCTTGAAAGTCAAACACCATCCCTGCCAAGGCTGTAGCTTCGCATTGGGCCCCAGGGGCCATATCACGAACGAGGGTGAGGCCAAACAGTTCTGGGATAGCGTCCCACAAGGTCTGACGAACATGAAGTAGGTAAAGTGGCAGCCAATCATCAAGTGCACAGTCGACCCCGGCAATGAAAGGGGCTGCCCATTTGGATCGAGGGAGCCGATGCGAATGATGTCCCTGGCTGACGTAAAGGTGATTGGGAGGAAGCTTGCCGTCAACGAGAACTTCGGAAACCTCTCGAACAACAGGAACTCGGTCAGCTTCGATGGGGTCACTGGGGTGGAGTCCAAGGCTCAAAGCTAAAGGAGTCATGGCCCATTCACGCATGGATCTCGAATCGAAGTTCAGCCAATGCGCCCGATGGCCCACACATTCAGCCGCCGGTGCGCGCTGAGTGTAGGGGTCCCATTCCCCTGGAGAGTGGTGGTGGTTGCATCGCATGGGCTGCCAGTCATTGATCTCCTCAATGTTATGCCGAAGCCGTTGATGCTTGCACCGGGCTCCCATCAGACAACAGGCCGCATAGGTTTGGTCACTCCACAGACCGGAGGACATCATTTCACACTCCTTGGGTAGCGCCCAATGAAGTGAGCGAGAGGGGTTCTCTCGGACAGAGCCTCCCCCTCTATGAGCCAACGCGGTCAGCTCGTCAAGGATCCAATGGCAGGCTGCATTGTCGGTGTCCACCCGCTGCTTGTCCTTGCCTGTCAACGAGGGGAGGCCTTCTGGGAACTCGTTTGACCTCAGTGGCTTGGGGCCTGGACGTCCATCATCGAAATGCAAAGGGATCTCACGCGCCCTGGATTTAGTGGAACAATCCAAAGCTGCGAAGGCGAAGTCTGCCTCCAGGAATTGGGAATGCAGGGATTCCTGTCGATGAACATCAGAAAGATCGTGGGATGGATCCAAAAGCCAATCAACAGAGATGGTCCGCCAACCACAGAAGATGAATGCTCGTGTCAAAGGTCCATTGGGGCCACACATCAGATCAATCATCAGTGGGGGTTGCGACGTAGGCTCAGAAGCCTGGGATTCCCCATCGGAGGCCGCCGCATCCTCCGAAGGGCCCCTTCAGGCCTTGAGAGCGGAACGGCATTGCGCCGCTCCATGGGAACTACCCCCACATACCCGGTCCTTCTTGGTGATGGCGCCGCAGCGATGAGCTCCATTGGGGCACTTGCCCGACTTGTTCTTGCAGGATCCTGTT
>VSDK01027671.1:120521-139313 GCA_009767595.1 Symbiodinium kawagutii | reverse complement strand
GACAAAAACCAAAACTAAACCAGCCAGTTTGGATCAAGGTCCCTTGAGCCAAAATTGGCATGTTAAGTTTTGTTATCTAGGAACAAGTAATGATAACTGTTCACCCAAGGCCTGCCAAACCTTAAACAGTGACAGAGTTAGTAGTGAGATCTTTCAAAAGATGAAGTTTGCAAGATCAAAATTGTATCGAGCGTTGCTCCCATCGAGGCGTGGCTATATACTACAGAGATCAGTATCTACGCATTTCAAATTCTGACTCCATTGACTCCATTTGAAATAATTTTTGTACATGTGCCTCTCATCTTGCAGCCAAAATTCGCTCCACTTGAGCTTCTAAGGTCGCATGAACTGTAGCACGTGAGAGTCCCAGAGTCCGCGCCGTGTCTGTGAGGAGGGTCTCCCACTCTTTTCCTCGTGTATCTAAAATTCTCCTTCCCCGTGGTGTCAGGGGAGCGAAGTTACAATATGCTGCTATGGACTGCGCGATGTTCATCAGATACAGCTGGGCACTCTGCGCCACTGAGGGGGCCACCCCAGGCCCCAAGGGCCGACGGGTCGACTGAGACACGAAACGACTGGGGTCCTCTGGGGCCTCGTTGAGGATCCGGGCCAAACTCTGCATCTCGCGTAAGGTCACCAAGGGCCCCTCCGACGCAGGACTCAGCAGAAACTCATGGCACAGCAAATCGCCCGCACGCACCGGAGGGTTCTGACTATGAGCTTCCAAGCAGGTGGAAACGAAACCCAAAAAGGGTCCGCTGTAGCGACGGTTGAACAACAAATCCGATGCAGGTGGCAAGTAACCAATCTCAGCAGGCGCTTCCCCAGTGGGCGTTGCCCCTCGAAGCTCATGAAGCAGTAGCTCTCGGGTGTCGCCCCGTGGCGATGCTCCCATGGCAGCATGAGGACCGAAACTGCGAGCATAGGGGATGGCATCCAGTAGGACTTCCATTCCACCAAGGGCAGAGACCAAGAGCAACAAACCAAGGTCAAAGATATCTACCACAGTTTGTTCCATCCCTTGAGGCGGAAATTCGGATGCAGCCAGACATGTCTTGATACGTTGCTCCAAACCAAAGGTGAGCCGTGGTCGACCACTGGTGCTGAAGAGGACCTGTGAAGGTTTGACGCATCCATGAACCACTGGGGGCTCGGCTGAATGCAACACATCTAAGGCTTGAAGCACGCTGACAGCGATCTCACGCATGGCTTCCTCGGGCAAACCTCCACAGGCTTGGATCAAATCGTGCAAAGAGCCCAAGGGCATGTACTCGCACAGGATGGCCATGGGATATCCTTGCGGAGCATCCCAGAAGGCTTCGCGCAAGGCAACCAAGAGTCCCGGATGCTGGGACTGTAATCGAGACCATCTTGACAGCCAAGCATGCAACCAGGCTTTCAAATGAGCCCGTTGGTGCTCGGAACCTGGGATTTCCATGAGGCAAAACAATTCCAGCGTTGACGGATGCAACATCTTCTTGATGGCAAAGTTGCCATGCCGCTGCGGACAAGACGATAAGAACACCAAAGAATTCAATGCCAAAGCTCGAGCATCTCGGGCATCTCGGGCATCTCGATCTCGATCGTCCTCCTCGTCCTCGCGCCTTGGGGAGTGCCCTGGCACCTGGCCGCTCGCGCTTGGAGAGGCGTGGCGAGGCTTCCCTTGGAACGCGGCCGGCAGATTCTTCTTGGACCGCGACGCCCGGGGGCCGCGATGGCCCTCCATCCGGGTCCCGGAGATCCCGGCGCCCGGCGCCACCGACTTTGACCCCAGTGAGCCATACTGCGAATGAAACATGAAGAATTTGATAGAAATCCAATGAAGATCTGAAGATTTTAGATAAAAGTTGATAAAAAGCAGTGAAATATAGTGAAATGATAAAAATAGTAATAACATATCAGTATAGTTCTATATGTGACTGGTGTTTGCCTACTCTTACATTGGTAAAAGTAGTCAAGAATGATGCCTTAAATGGAAAGCAACAGTTGAGGCCTTGGTGACAAAAATCGGAAGTCAATAATGTGCCGTAACAATCATGGGGTGTATGTAATGCCCAAAAGGATGATGATACAACCAGGTTAATCACAGGAATACCAACAACAAGGATTCATCATTGTCCATGCAGTTCGGACTTGCAACCGCTGGAATAGTCTAGGGCTGGAAAACGCCCACCATTCTTCCATTTCAACGATCGTCGCCCATCACTTCACATAATTTTGCCATCATTCCATCATTCAAACATTGTTCAAGCGATCGCTCACCATTAGAACATCATCCAACCATATGTGCTCACCATTTAAGATGTTAGCCATGGCTTCACAATCTTTTGATCATGATTGTCAATCAGCTTATCAAATCAAGCATCAAACCACCATTGACTCTCATTTGAGGATCTTTCAACCATGGTTTTAGCATCAGCTGGCCACCTTTGACCATTGTCACCCATCAATTTAAACATCATAGTCAACATATGTAATGTAAACCATCATTGCCTACCATGTGCGCACACTTGAGCATTCTTTGACAATCCACTAATTTCACCATGGAGATTCGTCATCTAATACTAGTTATTCAAGCATCATTCAACAACCATTGGATATCCAAAATATACGCAGTGATTCAAGCATCACTGCCCATGATTGTTTATTACTTAACCATCGTTATGGACAGTTATGGGTATTGTCCATCATTATCCGGCATTGATACGTTTGACCACGATGCGCATAATCAGCTTTGTTTGGCTGCAGTATCCATCTTTCAAGCATCAGCTGACGGGCATTCTTGGCACGTCACGTCATTGGAATTTCTCTTAGGTGCCATGTCATGAGATGTCATCAGTTGACCGTCTTCTAACCATCCCCGTCGCTCAAGCACCGTGCCATGGTTAACATGAAAGCTTTACTCACCAGTCGCTTAAGCGTCTCTATCCGCACTGTACCGGCATTTTCACATTTTCCATTTCACCACCATTTGAGCATCATCATCCACCACTTGACCATCATCCCTCGTTTAATGAAGCGACATTTGACCAGCGCTGTCGACTATGCTGTAGCTGGTACCTCCTTGGCTCGCTGCCCCGCCTTCAGTGTGATTGGGCCGAAGTTGCCATTCGTGCCCAAGACGCTTTTTCCGTGAGGTTGCAAAAATTGCCTGAGTCACTGAGGGGTTGCAAAAATGGCCGAGAAATGCCGAGAAGTAGAATGCAAATTATTGTTTTTGCCCGGGTCTCTTTGCATTAGCTATGAGCCAATTAGCAGCAATTGTGAGCCAAATTAAAGATGATGAAAGAAAAACGCAAGCTAAAGGATGCTATAGGGAAGTAATTCTTAATGATTGCCAAAGTCACCATATTAGTGCCGGCCAAAATTATAAGGGTGCTGGTCACACATCATGAAGATATAGCCGTACGGGTGCTGGTCATGGAGTTGATGACACACGATTGACAATGCATTGAAAATGGCTGGTGAGTGCTTCACCGTCATGGGTGTAAAATGCTACAGCAAATGCTGGTCAAAAACAGTCAAATTTCCGATCAGTGATAGTAATTGATGCTTGTACCTGAAATACTTGACACTCGTCAATCCAATGGCTTTGATAATTGAATCACTGGTTTCACTAGTTTTGACTAGGGATAACCCTGTTCAATCAGTTGCTGGTCAACCAAAGGGTTGATGCTTGGCTAATCATGGTTTATCTACAAGCACTGGCCGACCATAGGATAAACGACAATAAACGATAATTGATAATGGCTGCCGTGAAGCGTGATATACTCCAAGAAATGAAGGGAAAATGGGAGAGAGAGAGAGAGAGTGACAGAGAGAGAGAGAGAGAGAGAGACACTCTATAAGGACATGCAAATGTGTATAGAATGGCTGTAGAAAGATACAGGACATGCTTTGCTGTACCTTTCAACATGTGTTGACTCTGCTGGAAATGCCTGCAGCTGTCAGATCATTATGCTTCAAGAGCACTGCTCAACACTGACAGGTTCTTGTTTGCCAAGTATCGGCAAGACATCAGCGAGGTGCATGACGCCGGTGTCTGGACCAATCACACATTCGCCAAAGCCCTGGCTGCTGACGCTGATGGATAGTGATGGCATGTGATGGCTACAGAGATGATGCATGATGCATGATGGATTATGAGAATGAAAGAGAATGGATAATGGATGATGATGATGATGATGATGATGATGATGATGAGGAGGAGGAGGAGGAGGATGAGGATGATGAGGATGATGAGGATGATGAGGATGATGATGATGATGATGATGATGATGATGATGAGGAGGAGGAGGAGGATGATGATGATGATGATGATGATGATGATGATGATGAGGAGGAGGAGGAGGAAAATGAGGATGATGAGGATGATGAGGATGATGAGGATGATGAGGATGATGATGATGATGATGATGATGATGATGATGATGATGATGATGATGATGATGATGATGATGATGATGATGATGATGCTGGTGGTGGTGGTGGTGATGGCAGTTCTGCTCAAGGTCAGCTGCTGGTTTCCATGACAGCCTGCGAGGCGCCTTGCAAAAGGGCCCCAGTGATGACTAAGGGCGCGAACTTCTGGTGCCGTCGGCACTTTTCGTGTTCTTTTTGTAAGAGGTACAGGTATGAAGATCGATGCATATGTTTATAGTCTATGTCAAACCTTTTTTTGTGTATTTCTCTAAATGCATTAAATTGATATTTGTATGAATTGAACATCGATCTTTTTCACAGCGCCATTTTCAGGCCAACTCGTTCACCAGCAGGCGGCGGCTCGCCAGCGCAGGCGCGGCCAAGGAACCGAGATGGGCGGCAGCATCTTGTCGAACTTTCGCTGCATGTTGGGCGATTTGCCCAACTCTTGGATACCGGCGGTCACCCTGGGGCCCGACAGAGGCTTCCCACGGCGAAGCTTGCAATTGGCTATCACCTTTTTCACATTTGAGGTATCAACCTGAAGTGTTGGCTATTGGATGCTATTGGATGCTGTTGGTTGGTTAGGCATGATCAGTCATGCTATGCTATGCTCATGTTCAGTGATCAGTTCTGCTCATGTTGAATCATGACAGCAACCGGCACCCCCAGCCTTTCGCCCAGCATCTCACCATATCTTGCCAGAATTGATGCCACCATCTCGTAGGGCAACCCGGCGTTTTCTTCCGGGTTCCACCTTTCGTCAACGCATCTCCTGGGGGTTGGACTCGATCAACAAGCCGACTCGTCAAAGTCTGTCTTTACAAACCAAGGCCAGGTGCTACATGGTGCTACCAGGGCATGACATGACCGAGTCATGTCTGCAAAGGTGATCAAAGGTGGGGTTTGGGCTGATCCAAAGTCTGCCAAAGTCACTTCCTTTGCGACCTTTCCATGGTGGTCCTTACCTAGATTTTTTCCCCTTTTGAAAATTAAAGCTTACCATTGCTTTGGGGATGGGGGCGTATCCATCCTTTCTGCTAATTTGTGGCCCACAACCGGCAGCATCAGCACCTGAATTTGAGCCACTCATCACGTTCTGTCTCTGGCAGCGAGTTGATGAGATATTGCGTGGAGATAAAAGCCAGGAGCGCCTGCAAGCTGAACGCTGCGCAGCCGCGAGCCAAAACTCCAAAAGGTGAACCGGCTGAACTTTTTGTGGTTCGGGGAGCTCAAGATCATGGGTTTCCCAGGGAAATAGGATCAAATAAGGATGAAATAAGGATGAAATAAGGATGAAATAGGACCTGTGCCAGGCCATGGACATCTCCACGGTGTTACTGGTTGGGTAGCTCGGGGTCCTGGAAAGCTTCGGTCAGCCGTGCGTGGTTCACATGCTTCCATGCCAATGACCGACCCTTCGATGATTTCAATGATGGAACTTTTTTTGCCAGGGCTTCCACGGTTCGCCCACTGATTCTGGAACTTGCTGGAGAAATAAATGTCACATATATGTGCACAAATAAAATACCCGGCTATGTCATGACATACGTCATCACTAAATTGAGTCAGAATATGTCATAGTTACTAGTTATGATCTTGTTCTGGGAGTCGCAAGCTCAGATTACATGATTTGACGAGAGGCGGGGCAAACGTTTGCCTCAGTACTCAGATGATACAAATCTGCACCATTTCGATTTTAGTCCCAGATTTCATGACTTGGATGTGGAAGATTGGCAATTAGCAACCTTGCACAAGTCGTGTGTTGCCCAGCTGTGCTTAGGGATTGCTTGCCAACTGCTCGCCGCGAGTCGACACCCAGGCTAAGCTGCGTTCAGAGTTGGTTTGCTTCGAGGACCAAACTGATTGCTATATCCCTGATGCCCGCTCGCCGGGCGTCTAGCTTCAGGTTCACATTGCTGGGTTTCTTACTCAGTGGTTTTCTACGGTTTTCTCAGGCTCTCTTTACTCATTTGTCCGTTTTCTTACTCTTTTTCTCGTTTTCTGCTGCTTCGCTCAATTTTTACTGGTCTCTTTTCTTACTCTCTTTTTACATCTTTTAACTCTTTGCTTATTACTGACGCAACTTCCCTTCTGCCGGGAGACAGATGGCTTCGACAAAGCTTTGGAGATGGACTGCATCCGCTCTCGCTCCGTGGCATTGAGATGCGAAGTCTCGGAAGCACCCGACTCAACAAAATGATCTTAAGTTGGTGGTGGATGTGGTTGGTGGTGGTCATCCCCTCCCATCAACCTCGCTACGTCCTTAAAGGGATGCTACGTCCCAGTTTTCTTTGATTTCTTTTTGCAAAAAAAAACGGTTCACACAGATGTTCACAGCAAAAATCGCCAAAGACAAAAACATACCAGTTCTGTTTCATATGGTCTCTGTCCAAGAGACGGGACCCATCATCTGCTCCAGCTGGGAACCAAGAACTTGCTCAATCAGCCCTCCCATCGGGCTGTCGTCCACCATTGATCCATGCTGAGCACGGTGACAAGGCAGGGATGGACATGGATGGACAGGGCCACTTTTGGTTTCGTCAATGGTTTTGTTCAATCACCCAACTGCAACCATATGGAGCACATAGGCTTTGCCCTGGGTAGCATGTTTCACGTCGAAAATTCAAGCAACTTCAGACTTGTCAAAGCACCCTTCATAAGGTAATGAATCAACATGAGCTGCCGTGATCCACACGAAGGGGAGAGGGAACGAAAAAAGCACTTGGAACGTCATGGAACTTGTTCGGTTTCGCCTGCTTGAGAATGCAACCGTTGTAGTTGTAGCCCCACGAAGATGACCTGTCCAATGATCCGATTGGTTGATACATGGGACCAGTTTGGGGCATTGCTGGCGACCAAGTTCAAATGCTTAAAAGCGCAATGAAGGTAATATGAACACAAAGAAAGCTGAAAACAACTTCATGTACAATACGCACATGTGTACAAAGCAACCGAATAAAAACCGACTGTCGGAAATTTCGTGGAAAATTTTTCCTGACAAGATATGGCATGTTTCGATCCTTGCTCAATTTCTTCGCTGAATTCTGACCATGTAGTTGTTATGTGGAAGCATCGTTGCGTGGCAACTGTTTTGTTCGTGTTTATTTTGGTTTGCTCATTACCGTTCGAATCCAATGTGCGCTCACTCATTTTTCTCTTCTCAATTTTGTCTCTTCTACCGTCTTTTATTCTAGTGTTCTTCTGTTCTTCCCCTGCTTTCGTAGCGATTGAGAATGAAACAACGTCGGATTTGCCCACGAATTTCTGAAACATGAAACAAACCTTCGTGCCCCTGAACAATATCCAATGAATTCGCTCTCGTTGTTCAAGCTCCTTGCGTATAAATTCCACTAGATCAACAAAGTTCGACAAGGGCATGCACACACTTCAAAGATCTCTGCACAGCATTCCCAGCAATTGATTTTGGCGCTTGCGCTACGACCCCACGGCCACTGCTCCCAATAGCCCTGTGGCACCCGCGCATGTACTTGTCGAATTGTTGGCAGCTGTCCTTGGAGGGAAGGGCCGCCGCACGCATAACACACTGTGAACTCTGATGCTCCAAAGAGAAAATCATGCTGAATGTCTTGCATACACACTCATATTATGCAAATGCAAATTTGTATCTACTAAGTTTTTTTAGTTTTTGACTGGTCCCTCCACCGGGATCTTCTGCGACACCGCAACCGCTAAACTGCTAAACTCTATTAGGCGCAACACCGCGTGCAACACAAACAGCCGTCCTCAGCAGTTCAGCCTACTGCTCGACTAAAGGCCGTCTCTGGAGAACACTTCGACCAGGCTGAGAGACACTTCACAAACATTGATTCGTCGTGATTCGTCGCCATCGATCTTGATTGCAACCAGGAAGCGATGCCCGAGGATCAACGTACAATACAAGAAAGTGAGGAAGAAGAAAGGCAATGAGAGCATCAAACATCAAATCACAAGGCAACGTCGAAGCTCCTTGCCACCCTTGTGTGCGAAGTAGATAACATATCTGTAGAACTTCGATGCCAGCTAAGACACCTACCCGTGCAAAAATGATTCGATTCCCACAACATAGGCCTTGCTTGCACCTGTAAGACCACGCCATATGCTCTTCCTGTGACTGGAAAATGTTATGACCCACACCATGCTGTGTAACAAACAACTCTCTCTCTCTCGCTGGGCGTGGCAAACAACTGTGCCACCCACTCTTGCTGCAAGTTTTTGCCAGGACTATTTGTTGGTTGCAGCCGCCAGATCTACCGAATGCTCTGTCAAGAAAGTGCAGACGAGAACAACCTGTGCCGGTCCCGTGCGATACCTCCGCCAGGACCTTTGCTTGCTGAGATCCAACTTTCCATTGGTCATCATGTCATACTCCTGTCATTGTTGCTGAATCCCGGCCAGTGCTGCTTAATACTGGTTAGTGATATCGCCACATATTACCTATATAATGCTATATATATATATGTGTCATATTGTATCCTAAAATGGGAAACAGTCATATCCCACCATATCCCAACAAATTTGTGCTCATCGCGGCCGAGATTCGCCGGTGACCTCTTTCAAATTGATGATCTCACCGCAGCCAACGAAGAACTCCGCACCTTCACTGGAGATCATGCTGCCAGACCTGCCATCCCATCACGCTTGGATCAGCAAAGCGGTGCTTTGATCATCTTTGATCATGTTTGATGATACTTAGTTATACAGATAATTAGTTATTATGATCATGTTTGATGAAATGTTTGGTCTAGAATGCTCAATGATTCTCCATTCAGACCTCCATAGACCTGCCATATGATGCCATATCATGCCATCACCGCACTGTCTATCCATCGAATCCCCGTCGCTTGTTTTGCAAGGCGCTTCTCTGCCAAAGTGTCCATCAGCTGCGGCAACGCGAGATAGACCTGGGCCCATGGCGCAGCCCATGGCGCCTCGCTGTCACTGAGCCCTCGCACTGAGGTCCCTGCGATCATATGGCGCATGGTGATGCGCAAAAGTCCATCCACCAAGCTGAAGCCAGGGAGGAAGAATCCAAAGACCTGGCGACGACCAAGGGTGACCACGAAGGCCGCAACAGCACAACAGCAACAAAACAAGTGCTTGGAAAATGGATGTCCAAAAAAAGGAAGAAAAAATGGATGAAAAAATGGATGAAAATGCTAGATCTGATGATTCATGAGCTCTTGAAACGGGCCCGCCTTCATAATAGGGACAACAATGTTGCCAAGTGCCATCGTGTTGCACATATCCTTGTAGCGATAGGACAAGCCATCACAGTCGCCATCCAGAATTCTCTGCATGGTGCCAATCCCACTTTCCTCCGCGTGAGGGTCACCTCATGCAACGTCGGTTTCTCAGGGATGAGCTAAGACAGCCGGGAAAGGTGGAGACAAGATGAGGCAAGCCCTTGTGGGTAGCCTTGATCCTTGCTGAGTTTGAACTGCTCCTCAGATAGATCTAGGAGCCCCGACTCATCATACTGTTAACAGTCTGGATAGATGCCGCACCCTTGAGGACCACGTCGAACGCTATGAAAACCAGGACCTTAATTAGCTACGTGGCCACAGATTCAGCAGCCAATAACTCGTAGTTCCAACATCCAACTGAGCTTCGCAACCAACATGAGGGCACAAATGCCGTTGCAAAGCACCAGGCACACCTTACCAGCGGTGGAAAATCAGAGAGCTGCCGTTGGTACTGCTGCCGTGGTGTGGTCTGGGCAAAGGGCGTTCCCAACAGCAGAGCTGGAGGTCAGGTGCGACAAAACATATGCAAGGCCTCAAGGCACCATCGCTGTTTTGTTGGAGGATGTGACAATGCCGTCGTTCACACAACAGTAAGACTTGTCGTTGGAATGCGCAAGGAAAAATCAGGAAATTAAAGAAAAGTACAAAATATACTGCACTCCAACCGAATTTGGCTCGGCGGTTGATGAACGATGGTGCAGATCTCGTTTTGCAAAACGGTGCTCCATGGTGCTCCATTGAGTTTGGTGACTATGGGCGAAATGCTTTTGTCGCCCAACTTTTTTGTGAATGACGAAATCTCGGGTGAACCCATGCACACAGTTCATACAGGTTTGGATACTGGTGCATCAATGCGCACATCTGTTCTACACCTGTAATGGCTTCGTGAGAATGGAATGGGTATGCTTCAGTCAGAATATTTTCTTAGATATGTAAAAAACTGGGTGTAAGTCAACAAGAGCGAACGAAAGGATGTCGCATGGCCATCTTTCTACGGCTATATCAAACGAGTGGTCGCCTGGATGATGTCAAAGTTCGCTGTTAAAGCATGGTTGCGAATGCGCGATGTGCGCAAAGATGTTGTTGCGCATCGTTGGGTAAAACCTTTTTGTGCTTTCTTCGGGATTCATGCGGAACGCCTGCGCTATGAAAAGCACAAGTTGCGTCGAATTTACTTTGTATATTGTACATTGGTGTAGGAAGCAAACCAGGCGAGTAAAAACATTCGCAACTGTCACGACATGGCAAACGATTGTGAAAACACAAGGCACAAGGTGATGAAGAATTTGTCCTGCTCAATGTGTTGTGAAAAAATGATGGCAACACGGGATAGCAGGCAGGTGAAAATGCTGATGATGATGATGATGATGATGACGAACAGGATGACAATGACGATGACATTGACGTTTAACGATGACCACGACGATGACGATGGCAATGACCATGACGATGACGGTGAAGCCGACGATGACGATGACTATATATGGACGATGACGATGATGACCCATGAGGACTATGTGGATGAGGATGAGGATGAGGATGATGACGATGAGGATGAGGATGAGGACGATGAGGATGAGGATGAGGACGATGACAAGAGGATGAGGATGACGATGAGGAGGATGAGGATGACCATGAGGACAATGAGGATGAGGATGACGATGAGTATGAGGATGACCATGAGAACGATGAGGATGAGGATGAGGACAATGAGGATGATGACGATGAGGATGAGGATGAGGATGATGAGGATGAGGATGAGGATGAGGATGACAATGAGGACGACGATAGGGGTGACGACGACGACGGCGACGACGACGGCGAAGACGACAACGACGACGATGACACGATGATGACAATGTTGTAGATAAAAATGATACTTGCAACCACTCCTGCAATCTGAAGCAAAGCAAACTCATGCTGGCAAGGTTGCGGTAAAAAAAGTACTAATTTTGCTTTATTTTATGGAAAAATACAATAAGTATCAATTAAGTCTGATATTTTATGGTTGCAGCCTGCCTGGCTACGGAGCAGGCTGGTCAGGATTCACACGTAGGGGAAGGAAAATGCATGGTCCCGAGATGACCCCCTCTCCAGCAATACGCTAGAGGATGCTAAATGAAAGGTCCCAAAGGTATGAAGATGCATGAAGTCATGAGAGATGTCTTTTTTCAATACTTCACACATATTCACACCAACCCCAGGGGCAAAGAACCATGACATGCTCCGACCATTTCCAACGCTAGCAATGAAGCATATGAAGCCCCTTTGCCCGTTAAGAACCTATCCATAGGTTGGGGAGTGGAGGAATGCGGAGGGAATTTCGAGGGATTTCTCAGCTCCACGCCTACTGCTGCTGGAGTGAAGAGCAGGAGAGTCGTGAGGCTGGATTCCCAGTAGTTGCTGAAGGCCTCAAAACCTGACATGACTCAGTCACGGCTGGGGCATGACATGGTACCATGGTGCCGTGGTGCCATGGTGCAGCCGAGGCACCGAACAAGTGAAGAAACAAGTAAAGGGCCAAAATGGGAAAGGCTGCGAAGAAGCAGTCCTGTGCCATGCTGTGCCATGCCATGCCATGCCATGCCATGCTGTGCCATGCTATGCCATACTGTGCCATGCTGTGCCATGGCACAGCACCATGCGGCAGTCCCAAAGCAGCATGGAGATCCAATATGCCCTCGCAGAGCAGCCCGAAATCATCAACTGATGCTTCACCTCCTCGCAGGACATCGGTCATGCAGCAAGCAGGATCAAGTGGGCGAGTGGCAAGGCCGAAGGATCTCAGGATCTTTGGATCTCCATGGATCTCCTTTGTCTTCTCCATCAGCGCGAAGCCCAGCACTGCCACGGGCACGAAGCAAAACGCAAAGTTACTGAGCGCAGACACCTTGGAAATCGATGGCTGATGACGGCTGACCTCCAACTGTCAGATCTTCAAATCACAGCGTCACAGCCGAGGTACCAAAAAGGCCGCTGTGGTTTGTGTTATAAGATTCCTCAGCATTCCAGAGCAACATAGAGCAACCACAAGGCCGTTTGTATCTCAAAAGATCCATGTCTCAGTTCAATCGATGTCTCACCAACACATCAAATGGTGGCTGCAGCGTGCGCTGTTGCATGACAGGTTCTGCTGCTGGTAATATGTCGATTCAAGCGCCGTGACAGGCATCGACCTAGGGGAGCTGGAACCAGGAGCAAGAGTAGCCAATCAGCAAACTACCAATCAATCAGCAGTTTACCAAATTTCCCATGGCCCATCATGGCACTCAGAAAAATCAGAAAACCATGGCAGCGAATTGCAGATTTCAATCGGCTCCCACGAAGGACTCGACATCGCAGCTCAGTGCTGTTGTGGCACTCCGATGTTACTGCCATCTTAAGACCCGTGGCCTCAAGGCAGCAAGTGAAGCAGAATCTGAACCATCTGAAGCCTTGCTGAGCCAGCTCCTCACTCACAAGTCTTCAGAAGTGGTGACATGTTTTTGCATTTGAAAGCTACCCCTGGCGCCTTCTCAAACGCTTGCATGACCGCCAAGGGATAGCCGTGGGCAACGAAACTTGTATTGGCTGCCACCACTGGATAACCGTCCAGAAATAGGACCCCTGGCAGTACACTGGAGCAAGTGCTGGACTCCGTTGGAACATCGAAATTTGGGGATCAAAGCATCGAAAGTATAAACATGGACACTAAACAACTACCAAGCAGCTATTTTATCTACGTGTGTGTGTGTGTGTGTCTGCGTGCAAGTGTGTACATGAGTTGTACCGAAATCGGTTCACCAAACATTTCAAAATATCTTTCCTGCAAATTCCTAAACATGGTCTTCTGTGGAACTTTTAAAGGATTTCTGGAGCCCCCAGCGTTGCAAATCTGCTTTCCCATGCAATGTGACAAAATGAGGAACAGTTTAATCGAGAAAATTAATGAACGTGATGAACATCTGGAAAATGGACATGAAAAACCTCTGGATATCAATTCTGCAGCGCCTACATCTTGTGGTTCTTTGGCTCCACGTTCGAGCCTGAGAGAACCAGTATCCCCAGGCCACAGGCTTCACTGCCACTGTCACCAGACTGCACCACTTCACCAAGGCTCAGAAGTTCATCGAAGGCCAACAAGCACTTCACCCATCGCAGCGTGCAGGTAGATTCCCTGCCGTTCGTTCCCTTCCTGAGATGGCCATGCTGCCACATCATGCCACATCATGCCACATCATGCCACATCATGCCACATCATGCCACATCCACGTGACGCGTCCTCTGCACCAGTTCCACAAAAACACGATTCGAACTGCTGACATGGAAAATTGTATTTAGAAAAAATTAAGATCAAATTTAGCATTCAAATTTGACTTAATTAACTAAAGTGGTAATCAAATTTGATGCGAGAGGCTTGCACTGCTCCATCCAGCCATCGGGGATATCCGGATTGGTCCACTGCAGGCTGTCCCTTGGATCGCATCGCAGCGCCACGGTTCCGCGTTTCAGAGCCGATGTGAGCCGAGGCACGTGGTGCACGTGTCATAAGCGTCGGGCCTACCGCAGTTGAATTCTTTCCTTGGAGGCCCGATGGATGGTCAAACATCGAGCAGCAGGCGGCCGTGGAAGTGGAACAATCGAAGCACTAAGCAGAGCTGGGCGTCTTGTCCGATTCATAAATTAGTGGCACGTCCTTCGTTTCCTCAGCTCCGTCGAATCACCGGCATTGCAAAACTGAACACGAGGTCCTCACGCTTCAAAAGCTCCAAAGTTTGCACTTTCCAGCTGCATGTGCTGGTGCAATTTCCATGAATCAACCTGTATAGATGTTAGATTTCAATCAAAACTGGACATCTGCCAAAGTTGCAGTGCCAGCCGTTGTCGTGGCAAAGGTTACTTTCAAGTCATTTAGCTCGACGGGAATGGACACACCTGCTATGCGATTGAAACAAGTTCGAACGTTCAGAGAAAGTGGATCTAAATGTGATAATGTGCTAAATCAATCTAAATCACAAAAAATATAGAGAGAGATCATTGCATCATCACGTTTCATCACTATTCATCACTGCAAAGGTCCCATGCATCGCATCTACGGTGCAACGTCCACGTTGCACGTGCCACACGTGAGCCCCCAGCGCCTGGAGCCCCTGGTGGGTCTGAGGAGGAAATGATGGACGAGGCCAACAAAGTCGCGAAGAACAGCATAGCGATCTCAGCGGAGCTCAGCTTCTGAGGCTAAGCATCAGAAATGAGTAGAGATATGATGAGATATGCAAAAATACGTAAAGAATTGTAAAGATGTTGACCAAGTTGACCACTTGTTACTGTTGGTGGTGGTGTGTTGTTTGTTTATCTTCTTCTTGTGATTGTTAGTGTTGCTGTTGCTGCTGTTGTTGTTGTTGTTCTTGATCTTTGTCTTCGTGTTGTTCTTCCTTTTGTTGCTGTTGTTGCTGTTGTTGCTGTTGTTGGTGGTGTTGTTGTTGCTGTAGTTGGTTGTTCTTACGGTTCTTCTTTTTCTTATTCTTGTTGCTGTTCTGGTTGTTCTTGTTGTGTATTATTGTGTTCTTGATTTGTTCCCGTTGTTATGGTGGTTCTTGTTGTTGTTATTTTTCTTCTTCCTTTTGTTGATGTTCTTTTTCTTGTAGGCTTCTTGTTTCTGTCTGTATGCTTCTGGTATGATTTTATTCCTGTTTGTAAGCTTGTGTTATGCATTTTGTGATGTGCTTGCTAAAAGTCTGCTATGGACATACCACAAGAAAAATGCCAGCACCATCAAAAATTCACCCCCAACAACATTGCCAAAACATACCTATTGAAACTAGCACACCACCAATAAGAAATCCACCACAAAACCAGCAAAACACCACCACCACCACCACCACCACCACCACCACCACCACCACCACTAAAAACACGAACAAAGGAACCACTAAAATTCCGGCTTCATAAAGGTTGCTGATTATTCATCCTCTGAGGGACAGGAGCCACGCATCCCGTGAGAAAGGTCTTCTTGTCCCGCATGGCTGTAGAAGCTCGTCGCCCTAAAAGGGCGTGAATTTGTTGGCCGATGCTCCCACCTGACAGACACATGGCTTTGCTCTCCCTTCTCTGTGACAATAAAGCTAGGTTGGTTCAGTTGTTAGAGATTGAGGTGGCTAAGATTGACAAAGTTTGCGAAGCATTGGCCAAGACTGGTGGTTTCCCCATTGGAAACCCCTGCTGGAACTGGAACACTTCATTGCTCCCTGTGACACTTGAAAAGACAAGACTACCGGACTCACAGAAACTAACATAATTTCTCTTTCTGAATTCAATGAGGTTTGCTTTTGTCATCAGAACCCTTTGTCAAGATCGGCGACCTTCCAGTTGTGTGTGTGCTGCTCGACCGCATGAGCCAACTTTCCACGAGCCACCAATCAAAACTACACATACCACTTGCACACTTTTTTCTGAATGTATCCATTCTCGATGACCTGTGGCTCCGCGCGCCGGTGAGTTTTCAATAGTTTTCACATGTCATCATGCTGACCCGGTACCCCCGTGACACCACCCGCTCTCCTGCATTGGGCATTACGAAGCTCGGTCCAGAGGTTGACTCCACTTCTTGCATCGCTGCATGAAAGGAGGTTTCCTGAGAGCACCGCTGGTGGCAGCATGGGTTCCCTGGGGGTTACCTTATGTTCCCTTGTGCATACGTAGTCCAGGTTGAGGATTCTGTATTTACAGGATACACAGCCAACACAAGCCTAAAAGCAAGCTGCGTATACTTTTTCACTTGAGCCAAACGTAATGGTATATGATAGCTATGTACGGTGCATGGTTTATAATATACAAGAAAACACCCCCCGCCGTCCGCAGCCCGTTGACCACGGAGGACGGAAGGCCTTAAAACCAATTGCACCGTCGGCCTCAGTGACAGGTGAGGCAACATGATGTAGCATGACTTCGCATGTACATGGCAAAAGGCTGTGCCTAAGGTGAGCTTAGTCACGGCTATTTACATCTAAGTCCCACTTTAAATCTTAGGTCTTACCAGCAGAAAACACTAACAACGGATGCAGGAAAAATGTGAAAGGCACACGCAGCATGGAAGGCTTCTTTTGGTCGAGCAGAATCGAGATACATCGCCGGCTGAGCTCTCGCAACAGCATTGAACCTATCGAGCTTGATTCCATTCTTGCAACACGAGTACGAGGAATTTAAAATGAAAAACTTTTGGACTCATTGGTTAAATGGCCTCAATGCAAGACAATGGACTCACGCCGATTGAACGCTGTGCTCAGATCGATGGCTTCAAATCAAATTAAATTGTGATCCCAACAGGAAACACTCACAAAACAAGCGCAGACGACTGCACCTCTCGGTGAGCATTGGGTCACTCAAAAGTACTGTGGGCTTTACCACGGAATGAGTTCTTGGCTGCCGTCGTCGAAGATCATACAAGTGTACATCAGATCGTTGATCTCAATGACATCTTCGGCAACAACCTTTCGAGTCGGCTTTGTCTTTGGCTGCGGTTCCATATAGGTGTCAGCTCCACCTATTGCAGGGCCTGTTGACGATGATGAGGCTGCGGCGGCTTCGGTTGGCTCGGATGTTGCCGGAGCGGCGGAGGATGATGCAGCGGCTGCTGCACTTGAGGACTTGAACCTTGGGCTCAAAGGTGGAGATGGAGGATTGCGCCTCTCCTGACGCTGTCGCTCCCTCTCTTCCTCGGCATCATTGCGTTCCACCAAACGAACCGATGACTGTTGCATCGAAGTTGTCCTCGAAATTTGCTCTTGCAGAGATTGCCAAGTCCACCCATTGGTCAGGAACTTCATTGGCTTCGCACAGCATGACAGAATTCTGCCAACCATGAACTTCCGGCACTGGTTCCCCACGTGCTTTGGCCACCCGAGTTGCATACACGGCAAACTGCGCAAGGGTGAAGAATCTCCCGAAGTGAGCGACATAAGCCTCTGATGCAACGTCGAAAGGGGTTGCTGGATCACGGTCCTTCTTGGGGACAAACACCAGGCGCGTTTGAACTCCCGTTCCCTGGCCTTTCTCACGAGTGTGGTAGTCCCGGACGAAGTCCGGAGACAGTGACCTTGCCAGGTCCTCCAGGAACTTGCAGCATGGCAGAGTTGTCTGCGCAATTGCACAAGCGTGCTGGTAGAACGGGTCAACCTCCAGGCGGTGGGCGATGTCATCAAAACCAAAGTCTCTGGCCCTCCTGGCATGATTCTTGGCTAGGTCCCGAAGGACAGCGAAGTTCGATTTGCCAGCTCTGCGGCCTTCAGTCTGATTTCTCTCTGACAACCTCTGTCGCCTTGGTTGAATGCCAGTAACCTTCTCAAGGGTGAAGGTGATACCGAGTTCCGCGGCCTGACTTTCCAGTCGGCATAGCTCTGTTGCGAGGCGGCTATCTGGCCAAGCCTCGAGCCACTGGAAGCAATGTGGGCACTTCATCCACCCATCAAGATCTGGCTTGCCGCAAAAGGGGCAGTTGACCTTCAAGACCTCGATCTGGCGGCCAATGACGCACTCCGCAGGTGTGAGGTTGTCCATTCGCTCCTGCAAAGCTTCCGCATCATTCTCTCGAGCCCACTTGCCTTGGCGTTTGCCCTTGCCCCGGCCTTTCCTCTGCTGTTGTCTGAGGATCACCGCATCAGAGTTGGAGACGCCTGCATAGATGCTGTACTTCACATCGAATGTGGTCTTGACCGGGCCTCTCTGTGTTTCCAGTTCACGCGACGCTTTGCCCAACATGACTGCCTCCCGGTGGTACGAATTCCACACACCTGGGCGGATCCCCTTGCGGAAGGATGCGAACTTCTCACTCAGTTGGCCGAAGTTCTTCTCCATCTCACTCTCGCGGAAAATTGGCGGTTCCTGAAGCGCATCCTTGATGTCCTTGTTGTATCTGCTTCGGACCAAAGGGTAAGCCCTGTTCGTCCAGGTGAACTCGCGGTTCACAGCGTCATACGCACAGACCACAAAGGCATTCGAGACGTAGTCCGGGGTGAGGATGGCTTCGTCGGTCCGGAACAATCTGACACCGTGCTGAATGAGCATCTCTGTGTCAAACGCAATGTAGTATTGCTTTCCGGCTCGCGTTCCCGCTAGCTTTCTCATGTTGGCCGACCACGGGCTCATC
>VSDK01027671.1:96188-108889 GCA_009767595.1 Symbiodinium kawagutii | reverse complement strand
TAGCGGGAGCAAGGGCCAACATAGTAGTCGTGGGAGCTGCCTCAACAATAGGGGCAGTCATCGGCATTCTGAGCTGGCTGTCGACCAAGCTCTGAAGCTTCTGGTTCTGCTGCTGCTGCATCAGAACAAGCGACTTTAGCTCCTCGATCTGCTTCATGTGGGCCTGCTCGCGTTCATGAGCTTCGCGGCGAAGAGTATCAATCACCGCATCTTTGCTTGTCAACGACTGACGCATGTTCACGTCCAGGACTCGTTTGTAGTCTTCTACGTGGTGATGTAACTCACTCTGCTCGAGCCTCAATTGCTCTCTTGCGTGGTTTTCTTGCAACACCGCATTTTGGTTGATCTGGAACATCTCTTGTTCAGCCCTCAGACGTTCCTCAACCTCACGAGCGATCAATGCTTCCTTCAACTCACGGGTCTTCTCTTCATGGGCATGATCGGCTTGCATCTCAACATTCTTCAAGATCTCTTGGTGTCGACGTTCGGCCTGCGTTTCCACAAGGCTTGTGATTGCAGGATCATGCGTCTGAACCATAAGATTTTGTTGAGTCAAGTTCACTTGGCGATTGTCATGGTAATCCTGGCGCGTCAAGTGGATCTGACGGCCATCATGAAGATGAGACTCCTGACGGTCAACATGTAAGTTGCGATTCAAAACATTGGTTTGTGATACGCTCGGCACTCCCTCTCGGAAGGCATCCGGCATGCGGCCTCGGTTGGAGAATCCATGTGACTGTGGCGCGAGCGCGACAGGCAAAGGAGGCAAGGCCACGTTCCGATTGCTTCTCGACCTCTCAGAGGCCGGAGGGGTATTTGGCGGTGTGCCTATGTTGTGCACCTCAGCGGCGATCGGCAACATCCCGGGATTGGCCATGGCTTCGCTCGAGGGATGAGCGCCCGGGCCACCTGCGGAAGCAGTAGGTGGGGCCGACATAACCAGCGCAAAAACAACCACTAGAGACTTACGGCTGATAACCTGTATTTACAGGATACACAGCCAACACAAGCCTAAAAGCAAGCTGCGTATACTTTTTCACTTGAGCCAAACGTAATGGTATATGATAGCTATGTACGGTGCATGGTTTATAATATACAAGAAAACAGATTCAAAACATTCAAACCAGATTTTGGAAAACAAAAAGCCTTCTTCAAAAAACAATTGAATATATTGAATACAATTGAAATATTGAAATATGAGATTTCGTCGAATTTTCCGATATCCACGATGTTTGTCACCGAGGATCTGTCTCCGCCTGTTCCTTCTTGCTACCGTGGTCACCACTTGCGACCTTCAAGAAGACCTGACAGCGGCTCGCCACGAACAGTGAGTCATAATATGGTGGTTTCTTGAAGAGGGTAACCTCAAAAATGGTTGGTTTATTGAAAAATGTTTAAATGGTTCTCGAATATTGGATACTTGGATATAATTAGTGAATACCCCTATTTTGAAGAAGCCTCCATATGTCATATTTCAATAGTGCAGCATTATGATCTAATTCCATTCTGCTACGCCCCCCAGTCTCTGCGTAACAGATTGGCACCTCACCCGTGCAACATCACAGAAAATCACTTGGTGAGATACATGTGTGGAGCGCAACATAAACTGACAGAACCGTGTTGGTGTTCTTGTTCCTGCTCTTCTTGTTCTTGTTGTTGTTATCGTTGTTGGTAGACACTAAGACTGGGGCCCGCAACTTAAGGTGGAAACCTAAAGGCTTATTTGGAATAGACGGGGTCCCAGTGTATTGCTGTACCTCCTTGTTGTTATTGTTGTTGTTGTTGGTGGTGGTGGTGGTGGGGTGGTGGTGGTGGCAGTGGTGATTTCATTGACCTTGTTGTTCTTGCTCTTGTTGTTCCTGTTCATGTTCTCGCTCTGATTGTCGGTAACCACCACTGCGAAGCTTTATCAAGCACCATTAGCCACCTTGAGCCATACATAGCCAACAATCTTAACCACCAGCAATACTGACACCTTCATTTACCATCACTTAACCACCATTAACCATTGACTATCAGCGTGATACCTTGAAGCCCAGCCTCTTCCAGATTGGACACTGACACCCCAAAGGTCGCCACCGATAAGGCGGCCTGGCCATGGTCAGGAGGCACAATGGCGTGGGAGGCGTTTAGTCTTGGCTAATTCTGGCTAATGGTGATTAGGTCGGAAATTCTCAATGCTACCCGCTGGCTAGAGCCTTTATTTTAATTCTTATTCATCATAATGAAAGATGGTAATTAAGCATGATGGAAACTAATAATGCTAAGAATGGGCAATGCATTTCGGAATACTGAATCTAAACAGTGCAATTGCCTCTAGTGATCAAGATGAAGACGCAGGCGAGATTACGGGGTGTTGATAGAGAATCAATGGGGTGTCACAATTCCGTGGAACGAGATACATTCTGCAAAAATGAACGACATCTATAAGCTAGCAGCTGCAAAACCGCGCGCGTAGTTGTAGCGATTTTCGGAAAGGTGATGTTGATGCTACGAGAGGCACTGGGTGGGTTGGGTGGGGCAAGCAGAGGGCATCAAGGAAACGCCAAAGATTTCCTGACTGCCACCGGCATGGATTTGAACAAAAGATTACCACAGCAAATGCTGAAAGTAGACATCTTTCCATGAAAACGAACTCCTAATTTGCATCTTTCCGTGGTGGGTGATGATTGTTGGGTGTGGCATGGCGTGACATTGGCTGAAAACGGCTGATACAGGATAAAAACCAACAATACTCATGGATGATGGTCACAATAGCAAGCCACCGCAAGTTTTAAGTTAACCACGAATAGTTTGAGACATATTCCCAGCATGGGTGGATTCTAAAAATGAAGAATGTGTGGATCAAACGTTGCGAGTGATGATCATAAGAATCATAAGGATAACATAGGATGACACTCATACTAGTGATGTGGAGCAAATCCAAGAGAATCGAAACCATGATTGTTTTTCAGGATGGTAGTGACTAGTAATTCATAGGCATCGTAGAATGACTGACACAGGGGATCGGGAAGCGTATGGAAGCACCTGGTGACTTGGTAGGCAATCAGCTGAATCCCCTCCTTGAATCATGGCTAGAAGATTGACGTGCTCGAAATGGATCGTAAGAAGATGCAGCGCTCACGCCCAGCCTTTTTCTCCCCAAGTGCCGCCAGCGTTGAAGACAACTGCGTTTCCAATTCCATTGGGATGTTCACCAAGATTTCTTTGCCCACACCTGAGAGAGCACAGTGAAGGTCCAAGAGGATGCAACGAAATGCAAACAGTATCACTTCGGGGCTCTGGCCAGAGATTTCAGGTTGCTGACCCATCACGGATTGCAACAATTGTTTCACTGGTTCGTGATCATCATCCCTGTCTTTCATCACCTGAGTTGCTGAGAATTTCATTCAAGGGCTCAAGCTGCTACAAATTCTTCACAGGCAGGTTTGGAGGACCGATGGCAGGCTTGGGCATCTGCATGAATGTCATCTGCAAATGACGTAACTGCGTTCAAGCAAGTTTACGTACACTTGTTGAAAGATTTGTTGACCAAAGCTCAGTCCAAGCTGTTGAACGTCCGAAAAAAAAAGACCAAGAAAATTTGCGCCGAAGTACAATGGTCAACACGTAGCCACATCCGAAGCGACGCTTTAAGAAGTCACCCGTGCCACAGGCTTGCACAGCACCTGCCGACATATTCTCCGTGGCTAAGACTGATCCAATCCTTTAACACATTCAGTTGCTGTTACCTTGAAATTAACCAGCATTTTGGCGGTAGTGAGGTGACAAACTACATCTCTTACAAGCGCTTTTTGAGCCCATCAATTCATATCAGTTCGTAAGTCCCGTCCATCGAATCTAACCATTGCCATATCCATTGCCCCAGCATGGCCACGCGCCTGCCCGCATGATGGCCACGCGATCACCAAGAACCCCAGCTTCGTCCATGAAGTGAGTGGTGAGCAGCATCACACGACCCTGACCTCGCATGAGGGATCCCCATGCCATGGATGGAGACATCGGAGACGGCAAGGCAAGGACAAGACATGTCCACTGGTGGCCTACCCAACGCTAGGCCAAATCCAGCTGAGATGCGACGGAGCTTCAGGAAGTCCCACAAACTACGGCGGGAGAATGGATCCATTCCACTGGTGGGCTCATCCAAGATGACCAACCTGGGATCTCCTGCACAGTTCCGCCATGCTCGGCCCATCATAGAACCTCCATCTGCTCATGTCTTGTTTATGCGCCATTGCCATGCCCAATTACACTAAGCTATGTGAAGGATCAACCGATCATCATCACAACACCAATCAACAACGATCCACAGTCATTAATCATTACTTGATGAATCAATCATCAACTATCACCGTATCCATCATTGCCCCAAGCCATTCTGGTCAGCAGAGCAAACCACTGCTGACTTGGAGAAGTGTAATTTCACGCACACCTTGCATTGGGTTGGCAGTGAGGCTACCTTGCATGAGACCGTATAAGAATTGGGCTTTGGTCAATCGAGTGACTGTGTTTTTTTGGTGTGTGTTTTTTTTTTTTTTTTTTTGCTAGCTTGTTCATCACCTAGAGTCCTAGAGTTGTACAGAATGTGCAGGTTCAGTGAGAAGAAAACATTCAAAAACCTTTGAAATCAACGTTTTTCGCAGGATTGAAAAGTGTTCATCGCACTCCTGAGAACGACAGACCCACAGAGAGCTTGCGCTTCATTCCCCCGGAGAGTTTGGTCACTTGGTAGTTGGCACCTTGGTACAGTGTGCTGCTACGCTGCTGGTCCACCATCAGTTCCACCAGTTCGATCAGTTCGAGGGACGAGAATGGAGACCGATGTCAGACACCAACTTGAAGACATCCGCTTCTTCACCTCGGTCGTTGATAAGTTGATGATAGTTGGTGATTCTAAGGTTTCAAGTCTGGAATCATCATCATCATCATCATCATCATCATCATCATCAGCAGCAGCAGCAGCAGCAGCATCGTCAAGTCATTATCCATCACTCTCCTCCTCCTCATCCAAACTTCTGACCGTCAGTTCCAGCAATGAGTCTGCCCACTCTGCCCCTGGTTTTCTGCGGGCTCCAAGATCAACCAGCCACTGGACTCAATGACAATCTTGTAACTAGTTGAGTGCAACATGACTAATAAAAATGATTTTCAGATGGACAAATGAGGTATGAATTCCTTGCCTGATATATCCCCGATCATTCCCAAGAGCACTTGATCCAATTGCGGGAGTCATATGCCAACACATTGTCACGGGGTGCCAAGGTAGAAATAGCACGACCTGTGGATCTTTTCAGTCCTGGCATGATGTACATGAGCCATGTAGAATCATAACTTTACCCAATGATGGACCCAATGACTACGGGTTGTATAGCCCCTTGCCCCCTTACCATAGTAATCCATAGAAAATATACAGTACATGGTAGATACTGATGTAGCCCCGTACCATCACTTTTGCACTTTGGATGGTTGACTTCGTTGACGAAGTCATTGGATGACCGGAAAAATCGTTGGATGACCGGAAAAATGACCGGAAAAATCACCTCCCGAAGAGTTCGCCACCAAAGGGCTCTTCGTTCGACCCGCGAGAGTTGAAAAGAGCTCCAGGTGTTGAACCACCGTCATGGCCTCGATTGCAGAAGACAGGTGAAGTTCTGAAGCCACAGGACATAGAGAGGTGGACATCACTGGACATGTTGGATAGGTGCATATATCGAATATATTGAATATTTTTTTAATATATTGAATACATTTTAAATATTACTATTATTATTGTATATATATGTATACATCTTTGGAAATATATTCAATATGTGGACAGGTATCTGGATTAGACATGTGATTCGTGTTTATTTTTGAGATTGGAAATGTGGATGTTCCGAGATATGTGATGGCATACATCTCATGTATCATATACCCCTTCATTGCCTGCAGGCAATTGCATTTAGAACTATAGTTGCTCATGCGCTATAATTGCTGCAGTTTTTTAACAATTTCATCTGCTATTGTAATCGTATGTGACCGGTGATTGTAGCTAATGTAGTATGAGCATGGTCAATCGACGACCGTATTTATATAGTACAATATTATAATTGCATGCCAGGTCTACTCCACGCTATGTCAAGGAGCATTGAAATGCTTCAAAGTCTGAAAGCAATACAGCCAAATACAGTAAACCAACAAAAATACAAAATCCGCACTGTACGTAAACTCCACAGTTACCCCATCCGCGATCGATGTTTACAGAATTGCCTCGCACCAAGGGGCTGGGAAAAGAACGTCGTGCTGTGGACAAAATCCCATGGATTTTCTGACCTCAGCCAGATCTTCAGGGACGTGGAGATCATAGACCGCAATGGTTCCTGCGGACGGTGCCACATGGAAGGATCCTAGATCCGCGAGTCTGGTTGAATTCGACTGATAAGGAAAGAAGCCGGCAACTTGATATCCGTTTGTCACTGCAGCGCAACCTTGAGATCCGTATCCAAGTGTCATCGAGTAGGAATCCATGCATCATTGCATGCACCGCTTCAAAGCGCCATTTCCAGTCACAGCCTTTGAGGTCGGTCCATCACTGAAACACCCAGCCTTTGGTCGGAGCAGTCAGGCCACAGATCGCCGACATAGTGGTGGACTTGCCTCACGCCGTAGCAACTACAACAACGGCGCCAACCAACCAACCAACCAACCAACCAACAAACAAACAAACAAACAAACAAACAAATAAACAAAAAAAACAAACAAGCAACACTTCGTCACGCCATTGCCGGGTGTTTCTTCTACCCAGTCATGTCCAGCTATTAGAAACCCGCCTGCGCCGTTGTGCCCCAGCAGTGCAAAGATTTCGCCTGGAAACCTCATGATGCCGAGCTTTCGATTGCCAAAAATACTGGTACAGGTCAAAAATCCAGGAGCAAGGAGACATTGGGTGGGACATGGTCCAATTTGACCAGTCAATCATTTCAAGCCACCAAATGGGCCACCAATCTAATAGCTATCCCTGGAAGCCGCTCAAACCATGACACGTTTGGTGAAAACTCCATGGAACTCTGTCTGAGGACCTCATTTTCAGCTGAGCAACATGATCAAATTTACTCCATCTACGGCGCGAATCTCTTCCGAATAGGCGCCTCTGAAGTAGACACAAAGGTCCTTAGCTCACGATCATGACCTCTACGCAGATCCGTCGTGCTGCATTGTGCTGTACATGGTTGGAATTTAGCACCACAATGCCACGATGCTGCCATTGAGACTGGAGAATTTTCAAACTGTGGTGCACGTGCATCTCCGGGCGAATCTTGTGCCCGTGTGATATGTATCTGTCTATCTATCTGCCTGTGTGTAGTTTTGTGTAATTTCATGCGCGTATGTGTTGTGTCCATGCGCTCTCTGGACAACAGTTCAACGATGTTCAACGGCTAAAGCGGCCGCTTGCGTAGATGTTTCTTTCACGGTGGACCAAGAGATCATCCTGCAAAGACAATGCAAATGTGCATCAGGTCAGTGCGTGCAATTCTGTGCCGTCTTGCTGTCTGTGTGTAGCTGTTTCCGGCGTGTGCGTCGTATTGCCTCCAACTAGCTTCTTGGTGGCACCAACATCCACAAAAAGATGCAAAAAGACATTTTTTCGCGTAGGTTTGTCCATAAATGGTACATTCCCAAAACTGGGATGGTTTCCATGTTTAGAGGGGCCATTATCACTATGGACAACCTATCACGACCATCAAATCGTTGCAGGCTAAGCTTCATCCACCTTCACACAGTTCTTGGCCAAGACCTGCGCCTGCATTCCACGATCCACCTTGGTGCTGGTGGGATGCCGTGGAACCAACGATGAATGGCCACCCCCAGGCTGCCGACAGGCTCGATCAAAGAACTTCTGCCCTGCAAGGACATGGTCTCATCCACAGATCGACGGCCTGCGGGTGATCAGTAGCAGGAAACAAGAATCAATTTGAATCAAAAATCTGAAAACTGGTCAGTAATGGTCAGTAGACATTACTTAGTAGACATCAAAGGGGGACAGGTTCAAAAGAGTACATTGCCATGGCTGACCCTTCCTGGAGACAGTTGCGGCTGAACGGCATCAAAACAGTGATGGAGACTTCAGAGTTTGTGCCTCCAGCTTTCCAATGAGGAGGCATCTGACCTGAAAGTGCAGCTATGGGAAAGATGCAGTTTGCGTAGCTATGACACGAAAGTGCAGCATTTCCCTGCAGCCAGTGTCATTGAGACCCGGACTGGCAGCTGCTTCAGATGAATCACCTGCAGGTGCCTGGCCTTAGCAGTTTGATGGTGACTGTCTGCTAAGCGTCTGAGGCTTGCATAGGACATCGGTAAATGGCATGCCTTAATGAGTCAAATTCCTTGAGACTCCTTGAGAAACTGAATGAAAAAATGCCAAATGAGGCCTACATCATTCTGCACCCATCGCTCTACGAAGCACCAAGGGATTCAAAACAGTCTCAGTGGACCGAGGCACCACCCTCCCGTAGGGGATCTCGTGCCGTGGCGGGTCGGGTGGTCATCTCGGTGCTCCTGGGGAGCTTGATGACACCATCATCACCTGGCGCCAAGGGCGCCTTTCGGCTTGCAGTTTCAGCCCTTGGAAAAACCATGGCACATGGCATTAAAGGATCTTTTTCCTCGCAAGAAACACACATGTATATTTTTAAATTAAATGTAAATGTGTGCATGTGTAAATAAATGTATATATATATACATGTACATGTGCGCATACGTATGTTAACATGCGTATATGTAAAGATGTGTGTGTGTATATATACATATAAATATATATATATATATTTAAAAAACATACATATACATATACATATACATAAACATATACATATACATATACATATACATGTGTATGTGTATGTGTGTGTGTATGTATGTATGTATGTATGTATGTATGTATGTATGTATGTATGTATGTATGTATGTATGTATGTATGTATGTATGTATGTATGTATGTATGTATGTATGTATGTATGTATGTATGTATGTATGTATGTATGTATGTATGTATGTATGTATGTATGTATGTATGTATGTATGTATGTATGTATGTATGTATGTATGTATGTATGTATGAATGTATGAATGTATGAATGTATGCATGCATGCATGCATGCATGCATGTATGCATGTATGCATGTATGTGTGTATGTGGGCATGTCTGCATGTATGTATGAATGTATGAATGTATGAATGTATGCATGCATGCATGCATGTATGCATGTATGCATGTATGTGTGTATGTGGGCATGTCTGCATGTATGTATGTATGTATGTATGTATGTACGTATGTAGGTATGTATGCATGTATGCATGTATGTGGGTATGTGGGTATGTGGGTATGTGGGTATGTGGGTATCTGGGTATGTGGGTATGTAGGTATGTAGGTATGTAGGTATGTAGGTATGTAGGTATGTAGGTATTTATGTATGTATGTATGTATGTATGTATGTATGTATGTAGGTAGGTATGTATGTATGTATGTATGTATGTATGTATGAATGTATGAATGTATGAATGTATGCATGCATGCATGCATGCATGCATGCATGCATGCATGCATGCATGCATGTATGCATGTATGTATGTATGTATGGGTGCCCTAAATTTATTGATTGATTCATTAATTAAATAAAAGCATGTCCGGACAAATTGAGGCCGGAATCCCACAAATCCCTTCTGCCCATCTCGAAACTCTCCCCAACTGAAAATACATAGCTTCGACTGGGAAAGTTCCAGCTTTTGCGGCTGTGGTCACTTGCAATGGTGAATTTTGGCATTCAACAACCAATACTAAAACGGAACATCCCAAGAGTCAGATTTCCCCCTGGTTTAAAAAACATAATTTTAAAAAAAGAAAACAGCAAAACACTTGGCCCGGGTTTCTTGAATCATGGTCCTCAACGAGGTTTTGTTTCGTTATATTTGTTGATTCAACTGTCATTGGAGGGGTCCTGCAAACACCTACCATTCAGAATTGTTCAAATAGTCTTGGTAAAGGATTTCAAAAGGAAAAGATCAAATAGTCTTGGTAAAGGATTTCAAAAGGAAAAGATCAAAACCAAAAGGGTGTGTTTCATTTAGGTGTTTTATTCCTTCTTGGGGGCTTCCTTTGTGCAGCTTCTTTTCACTTGCTTACTTTTCACAACTTTAATCAGTCTTAATAAAGCATGTTAAAAGGAACAGGTCGAAACCAAAAGCGACGTTTAATTGAGGTTTTGGGTTATCAGTAGGGGTCACCCGGATCCCTAATGCAAGAATAATGGTTTTAAAAAAATCCAGGGGTGTTTTGTACTAGGGGGATTGCGGATGTGGTTGCATATAGCTGCTTACATCAAAAGCTCAGAGCTGGTTCGGGCGATGCGCCTTGCCAAAAGGCGGGGTCACATAGGAACCATGGCTTTTTCGAAACTCCCTGATGCGGAATGACCTGCCCAGAGAAACTCCACACTTCGTGCGATTGCAATGCTCTCTGACCGGTGTAGGAGCCCTGTGGTTGCACAGGTTTTTTTCGACCACAATGGAGATAGACATGTGATGACCTGTGGTAACCCGTGGCACAAGCAAAGTGTTTCACATCTGATGTCAAAAGACTCTTCAGCACCCGTGCATAGAAATAAATAGAATGAATAGAATCAACCAACAGAAAACAAAAGGAGTAAAGTTTCCTGAATAGATGAATAGATATAAATAGATATATATATATATAGGTAAAAAGAATTTAAAAAATTGCTATTCAGAAGTAAATAGATGCCAATAGAACTTTAACAAATCGAAGGCAAACATTCCGACGCATGACCTGGTCCAGGTACAGCCACAGTCCGACCCACAGGATGGAATCCATGAGCAGCCAGAAAAAGGTGCCGGTGAGGCTATAGGCAGCCTCAGCATCCAATGCTACATGCTGCTGTGCTAGTCTTTGCCACAATGTACGTCAATGTACTGCATTTTTGTACCTGTACATCAATGTGATAGCTACATGTCTAAATCAAATTCGAATTTCTACCAGTTGCAAATGTTGCAAGTTTGATTCTTTGACAGTCCAGAAGTACCGCACGAGAAATGCTGCAGGTCACAGGGTCATCGTCCAAATCCCTCCATTGCGACAGCTCTCTGGTGATGAAGACTGACAAGGCCTGGAGCACTGAAGAATTTCCCGTTCCCTGGTGGTGGGCAGCCCAGGGCCTTGCCATATGCAAACTGCGGGAAGAACATGAAGAGCCAATCTTTGGGAGATTGCGGCAGGAAGGAGAAGCAGCTAATGCCGATGTACACTACCTCAGAAATTACAGCTCTCTTCTTTCTTTGTTCGATTTCGTTCCCTCTTCCCCTTTCTTTTCTTCAAATGTCTTACTAAGTCTGAGTATTTTTATCTTTTTATGTATGTAAGTGTGAAAAAATGTCAGATCAAGAGAGAGGGGGTTGACTGACATCAGGACAGACTCAATGCACCAATCCCTCATTCTCTTTTCCTTTCGCAGTGGATTGGTGCCAGTTTGTCCTGGTTCCCTTGTGTCTGGGTTTCGAACACCTGCCTTGCAGGTTTTATGTTCCAAAAGTTTTGGTATCCCACCTGACTTAATGTGTGTGCCAGGTCGAGATTCCCACCTATCCTGTACAAAACTTTTGGTCGGCCCCTTTCTCAGGGCCAGAGGCTCCTGATAGGGGCCTCAACCAAGGGAAACAGGACATTCCACCGAACCCGGTTCCGGGGTTTTGGGTGGAAGAATCGGTGAAATCTACTTGGCCATCAGGTCGTAGTCGTGGGACGAGCAAAAGTTTCGCCAAGTATGCCTTCACATCGATGCGAAGTGAAGAGTTGAAGCCCACAAAGTCGGTGTGTGTGAGTTCATCTGCCCATTGATTGAGTTCGCGAGGAACATGAGATGGAGCAAGAGAGCTGCCTGAAGTGTGCAATGTCAAGATTAGCTCCATGAGGAGGATGGCTGTGTGGGGCTTCTTGGAAGCCATGTTCAGGAGAGCAAAGACATTACCTTGGTTGTCACTGCCAACCGGCAGACGAACATGGGATGTAGTATGGCCTTGGTGGTCAAGCATGGAGTGGCAAAGGATCAGGGTGGCAAAGAGCTCTAAGGCTGCAATCCGCTTCTTGGGATCCCCTTCTTTAAAGGCCCAGCGGAATTCCTGGGGTGTGATCTCCATGTGGAACCACCAAACAGTGTCCTTACCAGGGTCAGGTTGGCTGGAAAGCCAGCCCCCAATGAAGGCCTGGCCTTCCGAGGAGGCACTTGCATCACTGCACCCCCACCACGTGCTCTTGGGTAAGTAGGGGGAGAGTTGCTTGTATGGTCTGGTAAACAGGTGTTGGAGCAAGAGAGCCAAGAGCCGGACGAACTTTGGCGGTCGACCTGAGCTCGTGACAGCCATCTTCCAGGCCCAAAAGGGTTGCATCAAGCTCTTGGTCAATGGGCAAACTGCAGTGGCCCACTGGATCCGGCCCAAAGCTTTCTCGATCTCCTTGGCAGTGAACACCTTGTCTTCGATGAGTTGGGTGAGGAGCTCCATGACAATGACATGTTTCGGAGCCGCCATTTGAACCTGGGGAATGTTCGGGTGAACCACAAAGCCAAGCCATGTGTTGATCTCAGCCAAGTGGGTTTTCTTCCAGCTGAGAGGTGTTCCCAATGCAATGAGAGTGGCCAGAATGGCCGTCGCCATC
>VSDK01027671.1:46996-86702 GCA_009767595.1 Symbiodinium kawagutii | reverse complement strand
CTCCCCAGCTGCCTGCTGCTTGACCCACTTGGTCTTGCCAGCCTCCACGGTCAACATCCAGACCACATCGTCCGCTTCCAAGGTGCAAAGGGGCGCTTCCCAGGGCACCTTCGTGCCCTTTTTGCAGAGCATACAGGAGGTCGCCGCTACTAACCATCCATTGCGGCAAGGCGCTGCACATGTGGGTGTAGCTGACCAAACCAGTTGGCCTGTCCCTCAAGAGGCCAGCACCAATGCCTTTCGTGGACTTGCCCGGGAGCGACTTCATGGTCCAGATCTTTTCCTGCAAACTCTGGAGCCGCATGGGAATGTAGGCCTCGATGATTCGCTGGACCGCAGCCTTGGTAAGCTGCACATGCAGGAACCTGCCGAAGAGCTCCACGATCTCGGTCTCCGAGACACCCACTAGCTGCGAGACCAGGTAGTTGGGGACGCTGGGGAAACTCGCTGGCAACACCTCAAACTTGCTAAAAGCATGGTTCTCCGGATCAACCTGGAACCGGATGGCGTTGGCAGGCAGGTCCTGGTTGGCTGCACGCACAAAACCTTTCAGTGGCGGTGACCGATCACGGTCAGGGCCAGAGGCACCTGCAGGGGGAACAAAGTCCTGCTTGGTGATGGTGGCACCACAGGGTCCATCACTGCGTCAGGGCCAGGGGCGCCTGGCAGATCCGGTTCTGCCAAGGTAGTAGCCCCAGACGCATCAGCCATGCCCTCCGCCAGCTCGATCGTCTCCTCGATCAAGTCCATGTCATCATCCGGCACCGGGGCGTCAATGCCCTCCTGCAGACGTCCCACCGTCTCCTGCAGGTCCGCCATGCGTGCCATCAAGTCAGCACGAAGTTCAGTAGACGGCTCCTGGAGCCAGAGGAAGTCTGCCTTCTCATCTTCCTCCACCAACATTTGATTGGTCGCTTCAACCATCGACCATGCTTCCGTGCCAGTTTGGCTCATCTCATCAGTGTCAGGCACATCGCCACCTTCACGAGGGAAAGGCACAGAAGAAGCGGCAGCAGAGTAGCTCGCCATGATACCGCAGGTGTGAGGTACAGGGGGTTGGTTTTTCAATACCAGTGGAACACTGTCTCACACAAGCGGGCTTGAGCCAAAATGTCCGGTGGACATTTTGGTTCAACATTCCAAACATATGACTTGCAACCGCAAGCTAAATGCAAGTATCAATTCTTTCAGTTTTCTTCATTTTTCTTAGCATTTCTTTTTGCCTGCCCAGGCTCCATGGTGAGCAGCTGGCTGGTCAACACTGTGCTGAGGAAGGTGGACATCACGAAGCCAAACACGGCCAAATTGAAGAAGAACAGGAAGGACTCAGACGGACCCCAAGTTGAAGACTTTGGTCCTTTAAACTTCAACTTATGCTTGTACTATGACACTTCTTTATGCTTGTCTCTCACCCTCTGCAGTACAGAGGATGTTCGTGTCCTCAACTTATTATATGTACGATTTCATATTTTGCGGAATTTCGCCTCAGCCAATAGATGCCTAAAGCCCAAGGTTGTTAGCCACTGCAATGATAGTGGTTATGGATTTGATCCAGGATCGCAGCCAGGTGACATCCCACCAAAAGACAGGGAAGACCAAAATGTGGCTCACATAGCCCACGTAAGGAGCGAAAAACCAGAGCATAGAATTGGCCCAGGCATACCTCAACAGCGACGCCAAGCATACCGCACACAGCAACCAACAAAGTGCATCGCAAGATAAAAGACTTTGACGTGATGTCATGACATCAACTATGACTGACATCAACTATGACTCATTGATTTTGATCTAGCTGAGTGGCAGGAAGGCCTGCATCATGGCATAAACGATCCAATGGGCATAGTAAGCGAAACTGCCTCAGTGTCTGGAAATCACAACCCCTCCCCAAGCCCCCGAAGGTCAGCTGAGCTGCTGCAACCCACCAACAGTAGCCCCTCCTGGCCGCCAGCGAACCGTTTGAAAAACCCTAGGCATCGGCCCCCAATCAATGGTTTCAGGAAACTTCCCATCGGCAGATTGTTCTTCTGGGGGAGCTTCGGAACATCGATGTCTAAACCCCTGAGCGACCCAGCAGAGTTCCAAGTTCTTCCCGTGTCCTTCCGCTTTTCCTCGCGCTCCGTCACGAGCCGGGAGACGTTCATCAACACGTTGATCATGAAGACTATGCTCACCAGTGACTCAGCACCGGTGTGCAAAGGATGGACTGCAATGCAGAACCGCAATATAAGACAAGTCCCGGACGCCGACGAGATTTCCCCAGAGAGCTCCTGGTACCAAGGATGAACCTAAACTCATGACTACCTAGTGAGGCTAGGTGCTCCAGCTGCAACCAAAAAACAATGAAATGGGACTATCCATCACTCGTTGCCTAGCTGGCCTCGACCAACCTCAAACACATTCACTCCAGTGCAACTTGAAGGACAAGAAACAAATGGCAAAAATTGCAGTGGTGGACCTTGAGAATAGATGGCCAGTCTCGCCCGGTAGCATTCTTTAGTTCTGCCTAGCTGTGGCGGTGTCCTGCGCTGCCAGCTGTCAGTGGCTTTCTCTCTTCCTCAGGAACTGGAAAGTCTATAGCCATCACCTCTGCAGCGGCTGCGCTGTGTGCTCCTGAAACCCAGAAAAATCAAGGCCGAATGACAGTGGGCGCAGAAGAGTCACGCTGGGTTGGGCCAAGTCCCAACCACATACAGCCCAAGACAGTTTGCTTTGAAAAAACATACCGCTACTTTTACCACTACCACCGTCGGCACAACAACAACAACAACAACAACAACAACAACAACAACAACAACAACAGCAACAACAACAACCATTGCCAGTACCATTACTATTACCATTACCATTACCGTTACCATCACTGTTGCAATGACTATTACTATTACTATTGCTATTGCTATTATTCTTCCTTTTACAGTTACCATTACTCTCACTATTACTGTTACTATTGCTGCTATTGCCACAGCTACTGCTACTATTACTGCTATTATCATGGTTATTACTACTATTACGATCCTTACTAGTACTACTCCACTATCACTACAAGTATTGGTGCCAGTGCGGGCGCACTGGTGCTGTCGCAACGGCAACATGGTTTGACTGGTTCGGAAGCGCACGCGAAGGTCAACATGCACCCCGCCCCAGCCCAACCCATGCCCCGTGTATCATCAACCAGGTTTGCAACTGCAAGCGCACATTAACATCCACCCCGCCCCAGCCCAACCAATGCCCTAGTAGCATCAACATTGTTTGCGTTTGCAAGCGAACCTTAACATCCCCGCGTACTATCAACATGGCTTGCAAGTGCATCGGAGCAACGTTCACATCCACATCCACCTCACCCCGCCCAAGCCCAAGCCCCACGTAGCATCAATATGAATACACCATGGCATTGCGAGAACATGAAAAGCATCACGGCCGAGAGAGCCGCCAAAGGGGAGCTGCGCCAACAACAACAACAACAACAACAACAACAACAACAACAACAACAACAACAACCACAACAACAACAACAACAACAACAACAACAACAACAACAACAACAACAACCGCAACAACCGCAACAACCGCAACAACCGCAACAACCGCAACAACCGCCGCAACCGCAACCGCCAACGCCACCACAACCACAACCACAACCACAACCACAACCACAAGCACAACCACCATAACGACTGACGACGACTCAGGACACCAAAGGAAGCAGCACTGGAAAGCAGCACTGGAAAGGTGTCCTCCAAAAGGATACCCGAAGTTGCCTTTCAGGGATTTCTTCGAGATGGCAAAATCGCCCACCAAAATCTGGAGCACCATGGAAATACTAGGTCCGTTCAACCTTGGTAAAGCAAGGCCAGCCTGGTGTGGTGAGAGCTAAGCAAAGTAGGAATGAAGTAGTGAAGAACTAGGCTAGCCAGCAGTTGGCGCACAAATCTGAGCACAAAGAAGTCAACAAACTCCGAACATCTCCCAGCGAATAAAGGAAGTTACTCCTCATGAATTCAGACACCGTCAAAACAGCGCGTCAGGCAATGTAAAGAGATTGGGGCGATGAAGATCGTTGGGGAGGGAATGCAAAACGCGGGGGGGACAAAGGATTGAGCCCTTGAGCCAATGTCATGGCCAAAGTAAAGCATTTCGCAATACTCCTGACGATGATATTCTGATCACTGTCTATTAATGTATGTGTGTCACATACATCTATCCATCTGTCTGTCTGTCTGTCTGTCCGTCTGCCTGTCTGCCGTTGCCTAATGCATGTACTAGTACATTTATAGTAATTTCATGGTGCAGGGCGAGGTTGGTTCTGTGTCTGGGTAGGCTCAATGGGTCCGCGTACAAGGAAAAAAGGTGCCAATGTCAGAGTTGGAGGAGAGGAACAAGCATGGGTGCCTAAAAGCGAAATTTGCATTGGATGGCAAGCTCTAGTTAGTTGGATGTTAGTTGGCAAGCTAATTGCTGTGACATGAGGCAACCATTCTGAGACCAGAAGGCACCAGAACATGCAAGATTTGGGCCGCAAGCATCCCAACTGAGGCAAGAACCATTCGCTGATGTACCTCCATTTTCCGCTGCCTGCCAGCTTAATGTGTTCGCCTTTGCTATACCAGGGGTGGCCTCGGCTTGGGCACACGTCGCTCATCTCCCTAGCTCCACGTATTTCCACCGTCACCGGTCCATTGTGTGGGCTCCAACATCTCAATCTGCTCAATTACAATATTCAAATGCCTTCAATTTTCTGCAAAGGAGCTCATGCTCCAGTAATCGGGGTCGTTCGACATCCTCTCGCAAAGGTCTTTACTCGATTGAGTGCACCGCTTCTTGGTAATGCCATTGTCCTGATGCCAGGTGCAACTGATTGATCTCTCTGTTTTGTCTGCTGTAGGCATATCTCTGCATATCTCTGCGTGTATGTCTTTGGTATGCATGTATGTCTGCATGTGTAGGTGGGAAATGTCAAGCTGTCAGTTCTGGTTGCAGTACATGCTGACACATCGGTCTTTCGAGTGTCTGTGTGTGTGTGTGTCTGCATGTGTGTGTGTGTGTCGGGGTGTGGGTGTTTGTGGGTGTGCGCGCGCATATGTGTATCTAGCTTCCAGACATCTGCACCTTATGTGGGATGGCGTGGTCATCCACCAATAGGGAAGCATTTGACTGGTCATCCATGTCATCATAATCCTTATCAACATTGAATCAGCACTCCCTCAACCAGTTGGATGAAGATCAGTGAATTATCACTGTGTTCATGATGACCACATTTTCACGATCCCTGATCTTCCAACATGTTCCAACTGCTAGCAGGAAAGAGCCACAATTTTTCACAGTCAAAGCAGTCAAGGCTCATAATCTCTCTTCCAAGAGGGATAAAAATCCTTCCTGGCAGCCGCCAAGGCCACCAAAAACTGCCATAGGATGCTGCGATCCACACCATGTGTTTCCAACACAACTTGCATTGCTCACAAGTTGGCTCCAAGGCTCTCTGATGACGTATATCCGCGGGTTCGGTTCACATGGATGGTCACTTTCTCCGGTTCATCTCCCCATTCCACCTCACCAAGCCCGTGATACTCCTGCCATCCTTCAACAGGACTTCAGACATTGAGAAGCGGGGTCGTTGAGGGTTCCCAACCCATACATTTGAAGATCTGACACAGTCCTTTAAGTGCTCGAAACTCAAGACATCTCACGACTTAGTGTGAAATTCCTTGAAACATCATTCAATCGTATTCTTGGAGCTAAAGGCAGGATGCTGAACACTACTGAACCCATTCGGCGATGCCATGGTACGAGTCTGGTTAAAAGCACCTGATCACCACATCCCATGGCAACATATGGCAACCAAGGTGCTCGCGCACACGCGGCACTCTGCGGGACATTGCCATCCACGACCACCAAACGACCCCTGAGCGAAGCATTGCCATGTCACAATCGGTCCACCGTTTTCGGTGCTTGAAACAAGTCGTGGCCATTTCCGCCCCTGCAGCCCAAGGTCTCTGGTGCGCAGCGCGGTTCGAAGCCCCTGTTGGTGATCTGCTGAATTGCCTCGATGCCACAATGCACAGGTTGTAAGCCATCCTGCTGTGCAGCCTCGTGGTGCTAGAATACAATGTTTGGCCCCAACGCTCAAATGTCAAAGTCTTGGGTTCTTTGGCGGTCATGTGGGCATTATGCCACAACATCTGACTCCAGAAATCAACCATGTCACACCAGAACAAATGCCAAGCTTTGTGGAGCCGAAGCACTTCGTCCACAAACTCCTTGAATTCACGCGCGTAGGAACCCTGCAGAAAGATCTTACTATAGCATCCGCCACAAGGATCGGACTCCTGCTTGCCTTGGTTAAACAGGAATTCCCAACCAAGAAGGATCAATTGAACCAATCGTGAGGCCACTCATGATCCGCCAAATGCATTCCTCGTAGTGGTCAGTGGCTATGGCGAAGTGGTGACCAAATGATGCTTAATATAGGCAAATGATGGAAATGATGCTTGACAATGACCAAGCATTGTTAAATCATCCTTTCATGATAGTATTACCATGGCGAACCTTTTGCGAACCACGGTAAATCTCTCGGTCCATCATGGTCCATCATGGTCCATCATGGTCCATCATGGTTCATGATTGGATCCGCTGAGCCCTTGCCTCTGAAAAAGATGCCCCCCATGGGCTGGAAGCTTCCTTTGTTGATGCGATTCCCTGCCGGTTGCACAGCAACAAGAAAGAGTGATCAGGCGCAGCGTTCCAGGCGCAGCGTTCTCTGCGCATATTTGGCATGTCTCTCTTATGTACCTGAATACGTTTAGATATATTCATCATCATTCATCCATCTGAAGGCAATGGTCAATCGAATTTGAGCTACTGATTGTCGTTGACAAGGATCGTTCATTTAAAGCTTGATGAGGCATGTTTATTAAGTTGGCAATCCAACATCGTCCCCAACCACTTGGATCGACCGGCGCCCCTTTTTGTTGCCTCCGTCCCATCGATGAACGATTTCAAGGTCGCCCTAGGTGGCTGGGGCGCTTGAGTGACATGGCATCATGCAGCTCTTGGCCAAGGCCGCTGCTTTCTCCTCCTGCTCATAGCGAATATAGATGCTTGTTTTGAGGATCCCAAGGAGAACCAACAGGACCTGAGGGAGATCTCTGCAAGTTCTGCAAGTCCCATGTTCATTCCATTTCATTCCGTTTCGCTCCATTTCATTCCATTTCATTCCCAACTTGCTTTAGGCACTGGAAGCATCCTTTTTGACAAGCTAGCACAAGTGATGAAGTTCGAAATGGTGACGCGTCTTGCAGGCAATGAAAATATTCCATTGCCATGCCGGCGGGGTGAACAAGGGGGCAGGTTGCATACCCAGAGGTGCCATTGGGGAAGCCCTTGGTTACCTTGGTTTTCAAGAGTTTCGTCCATCTTCGTCCAGCTCCAGGTTACGATGCCCTGCATTGGAACCCCAAGGGGCTGCACTCCAAGTGACTATGAAAGTGCAACAGTACCTGAGATCCCAAATTCAAACAGCAGCGGTTAGCTGTTGCAAGAATGATCTCCAAATGGGGTGCTCGTGGAAAACCGCTGATGTGTCTCGAACTTCAGCTATATTTCAGCGTGATCCACCACCGTTCATTTATGGATACTTTAAAACCATGTTAAGATAGAATGAAGTGTTGACTTATAACTTGTAATGGTCAAACGATGGAATGTCATAGCTACAAATAATGGTTCGGTGTTACACCGTTACTTGATTCCATGATATTTTTGATGGCTGAGTGCCATCACGGATTCAACCACAGTGCTGGAGGCCAAGGCTCGTATGTTTACAAATGCTTCTGGGACAGTTCCCCAACATCTCATCTCGGTCCTGGCCATTGACGGCACCTCTCACACCGATTGGTTGAAGAAATCTTCAGACAAAACCTGAATGTCTTCATACTTCATGCTGAATGATGGCTTATGATGGTTCATGATGGTTCATGATCGTCCATGATAGATTTTCAAAAATTGAAATGATGATCCATAAGGTGACTGAAGGCGGTTGATGATTGTGAACATGATCAAATGTGATGATGCTGGGCTTGTTTGGGGTGCTGATGGGTGGAACACAAACATCTCATCTCGCACCATGCCATGATGTCGTGGCAGTGTAACTCCAAGTCACTGAAGTCATCGTGACTGGACAAGTTGGTGATGGCTGGTCAATGCTTGAAGATAGCTATGGTTTAAAGATAGTTGCATAGGCCCAAGCCCAAGCATTGCCAAACAGCGGGAGCTCAATGGAATTTATGGCCCAAAATGTAGCTTGAGATTGAGATCTCAGCAGAAAGTGTTCCCGGCAGGTGGTTTATCAATGTTGTAGCAGGCAGCCGAGCCTCCAAACACTTGCTGAGTTGCAGCCATCATGGCAACAAGGATCAACGCCACAGAGCAACAGGTCCAAATAGTTTCTGTATCCAAATGCTGGTGTCCAAAGGAAGTTTCATAGCCTTGTACTTATGACTTATGATGCTTTATGCTTATTGTTTGGGTGTGCAGAAGGATGCGCGCAACCCCTTGCAGGGCATCAATTACCGACAAACGCGCATGAATTTGAGATGGTGACTGCATGTACCCTTGTGTACCCTTGTGTACCCTGGGCCAGCCCCAAGGGTCTCCTCCACCGCATTCTTCCATAGCAATGCACGGACCTGCTTCACGTTGCCCTTCAACTTTTCCATGCTCGAAATGAACAGCTTCCTATTAGAAGCTGACTGAAACTGAGTGCTGCCCTTGCTTTGATCTTTGGGCCTTGCTTTGGGCCAAATGGCTGCAGTGTTGAGTCCTTTCTCGCTGTGATCCCCACATCCGACTTTGGCACCATCTGGGGGGGCCATGAGAAACCCATGGTTTGGTTCCCCACTGCCATCCTCAAATGGATCTGTGCTATGGAACCGCATGGAACAGCTGACCACAGGGAGCGATCTAAAAGAAAGCATGGACTCGGCAAGGCGATCAATGATTGCAGCTGATGACTGTGACTAATCGGACTTCTTCATGAGGATTTCGCTTGATGATTAATTACTACATGTCAGCCCATGTTAACACATCTTAGCACATGTCCACAATGCATAACAATGGTCGAGCATTCGTCAACCATGGTGTCGTGCTGTCATCTTCAAAAACCATGACTGATGTTTGGTATTGACACCACCTTGTCAACTGCTGGGGCCCGACTCACGGAGCAATTCCAGGCCCTTTTCTGCCTGATCAACCGATGCATCGGTAGATGCATCACATCCGGAGAGATCTGTGGTTCTAGATGAATGCTTTGCACATGTGGTTCGCACATGTTTGCACATGACCCAAAATTACCAGAGAGGAGAACTCGTGGATAGCAGAGAGATCTTCGACAGCAACACTCTTGACAGTTTGACAAAGTGCCAACGGCTATTGGACATCTTGGACTCCGTGCCAAGATGGACTCTGCATAGTGCGGGATGAGGACACTGATCCCCGGCACCTGCGACAGCGACAGTGATGAGATCAGACACCGACGTCGGTTCTGAGGACCCAGCGTAGGGGGCACGGTATGGCATGGGCAACGGCAGGCCTTAGAACGGTGGCAGCCGCACATGTGCTCAGCTGCCCACCTATGTCCGGGGCACCGACCTAGGCCACGGGCCAAGGCCTTGCAACAAAAGAAGGATCTACTTGGAACTCCTTGCTTGCTGGCTTGCTTGCTTGCTTGTTCACTTGACTTTCTTTATTTACTTCAGTTTACTGTACTTTACTTGCTTTATTCATCTTTATTTTACTTCACTTCCCTTACCTTACTTGCTTTACATGCTTTACTTACTTTACTTACTTTACTTACGTTGCTTTGCTTTGCTTGACTTTACTTTACTTTACTTTCTTACTACTTTCTATTTACTATTTACTACTTACTACTTACTACTTACTACTTACTACTTGCTACTATCTTTCGACTTTCTGACCCTACTGACTTACCATGACTATCCACTGCTTATCCACGGCCACTTCCAATGCAAAGCAGTGAATCGCAACAGCACCGGACCGTTCTGAGGCGCAGTATGAGAAAAAGGTCCGCATGTTACTGTCTTGTGACATGTTTCTGTGAACCGGGGCCTGTAGGCGCCACTTGGCCTCTCGGTTATGAGGCCAACCTTGCTGCCCTTGACTCGTGTACTTGCGCAGCAGGTTTTCTGCCTCGGCTTTGATTCGCCCTGGTTTTATTTGGGCCGCCCTTCCGAGGCCAAGACCATCCGAGTGCCACGAAAAAGTTGAGGCCTGGCAGAGCACTTGGAGCACTTGGAGCAAACAGGGCATAGCATGGCATAGGCGATGGCCACTGGTACCAGCTGATGTCAGCGCAGCCGGTGGTGCCTGCGAAACTCCCGTTTCTCGATGCCAGGCAATGGCAGATTCAGCTGATCCCATCGAACGTTGGAATCTGCTTCCGCGCAGTACCTGGGCCATGACCAAAGCTCTCCGCTTCCACAAACTTTAACCGTCTTCAAATGTCACAGCTGACAACCATTGACTTCCCATCACCCACTGAGCGTCGTGGGAATGACATGGACAGCACATCAGGTCACGATAAGTCGCCGATCTCTCTGCTTGTGACCTGGCAGAACTTCGGAGCCAAGCTCACGGCAGATTTACAACACATATCAACACATCCAAAAAAAATACAACACTAAAAATTCGATCAAAATCTGATCACAAGTTCGTAACAGGTGATCTAATCTGAGGCTATAAGAATCGGTGTGCACGCCTTGCCCTCGTATCGGAGGAACTCCACAATTCGGTCCCACACGCCTGGCAGCATCCAAGATTCGGAGATGCCAACACCAAAGAGCATCCAAACATATCCAAACCATCATTCCATCCCATTTCATCCGATTCCATCCCATTTCATCCCATTTCATCCCATTTCATCTGATTTCACCCGATTTCATCCTGCTTCAAGATGATTTATGGGCACGCCATGGCTTCACAGCCAGAGGTGAGGCCCAGACTGTAGAAGGTCAGGGGAATGCCACCAGGACCCTGCAAAGCGAAGGGCAGCACCTGTGGCGGGATGAGGTGAAGGAGTTCTACAAATGACCTCCTGAATGGATGGCCTTCGCAGGAAAGCGCTGCTGAATCTTGGACACGGAATCCTGCTCCAGCGTCCAGTGTGCAAAGTTGAAGAAAATGTGAAATGGTTTCACCGAGTTGCACCTGCTTGCTTTGATCAAGAGCTGACCTATATTCACTGAGAAAACGGAGGCTCAACAAATCCGCTGTATGGCCCCTAGACCCTGCCCATTGCAAAGCCGCTGGCAACTGCGGGAAGGAGCCGTAATCAGCCGCTGCGCGCTTGTTTTTTACTCATTTTCCGAGCCAAGTAATCTTGGGCTCAGGCATATCGGATGGCCAGTAATTCAAGGCTGGATTCAGTGAGAGCATTGCAGGTACTAGCACAGTTCGCACCACGAAGGTATCAACCACGATGCTGAAGATGAACACGAAGCCCATTTGGTTTGTAATTGCCATACTTCCAAGCATCATGCTGACCTCTGTTCCAGCACAAGGGTGTCTACACACTGGCGCTGAAGATTCAGTTTGGAAACTGCAAATGATGCACTGACCAAGATTTTGGAACGTTCAGAATTGAGAATCAAAACGACTAACTCAGGATCCCCGGTGACGGGGACTACCCCGTGACAGCACCCCAAAAGTGTAGCTTCCCTCCAGTGATAGAATCAACAAGGACTTTCTCCTGAACTTCTTTGATCTTTGCCCAAGCTGCGAAAGTGCCCGAGAAGATCAGCCCAGCCGATGTGATCGTCGGACCAGTGGCTGAGAGAGCGAGTTGCACTGACTCGTTGTCTCCGAAGCCCTGGCAGTGTGCCACTGTGCCAACATGATCACTGGTGCCACGTGAATCCAAAGAGGATCATCTTGAAGGAGCACCAGTGATTTGGAACATCCTAACATGAGAAGAAGCATGAAGATTCAAATGATCGAAATATCATCTTTAAGGATTTGGAGCACCGTTAGAAGAAACATTAAAAATCATCCGGCTTTGCCTGTCAGATTCAAACACTCACGATTCAGAATCCCCCGGATGACTGTGAAAGGACCCGTTGAACATGCCCCCCAAGCAGCCCGTGATCGCTCAAAGAAACAGAGCAATCAATTGCCTACAAGATCTTAGAAATTTCTCTCTCGAGCGTTTTTGCCGTCACTGGGGTTAGAGTAGATATTCTAGTTGGTGGTGTGAAAAATCCATTCATCTTTCAAACTCCTGCTGATCATTTGTCGTGTCATTGTCGTGTCAATGTGTCAAGCAGCCTCCTCTCGGAATTCCCAAACACGCTCAAACAGGAACACGTCATAGTCCTGGGAAAAACGTTCCGCTCATGGGGACCCTGGGAGTGATCCCAAGCAACTCGATATCAGCTAACAAGTAACCACTAACCCACCACGACATTACATAAGCAATATTAAGTAATTGAATATTGAGTGTATAAAATACGTTATAACCAAAAGATCATGACTGTGGCAGACATGGACTCAAAAATCAAAGGACATCAGTTGCGAGGTTCCAGAGCCAAGCCCAGCAGGATGGTCAGAGTGAACAAAGGGATTGTCCAATCAAGACCTGCCAGATCAAGCCGCGAAGTACACGGCTGGAGAGTTTGTTTGCTGCAGATCCGCCTGCAGGACCGCTGTTGGTGATGTAGGTTGGCGACAAGCCGGCGATGCCCGTCCACTCCAAACATCCGTCCTCGTAGACGTACCTGCCAGGTGGTTTCCATATGCATTGCGCAAGCTTCTCCGACACAGCAGGGCACAAGGCAGCACCGTAGCACCAAGTGATGGGAAGAATCACCGTGAAAAGCAACTTGAAAGGAATTAACCTCAAACTGCCACAGAGAATGGAATGACATGGACCGTGATTGCATAAGCCGTCCACAACTTGCTCCATAGCCACCCATCCCTCTGTGCAGGTCAGGAGCCAAGCTTTGAAGGACACTGCAATAAGAACAAAACCTCAAAAGACTTCTGCACATTGAAACTAATGAAATAGAATGAGCAGAACAAAAGTTGGAAGAGAAAAGTGTTGCAAAGGCTCCACTGGATCCAAATTCTGTACTGAGAAAGCAGTTGCTTGTGCGTCTTGTGTGCTTCTCTGAGGGGCAAAGAATGGCACATCCAAAAAAAGCCCCAAAGAGCCGATCATGGGTGTACTTAATGAGATCCTCAGTTGCGACATATTCACAGCTTCCGTGTGACACTGTGCTGTCGCTGAACTCCGATAACCATCGGTAAGCCACTGCGTGTGCCACATTGAAAACGGAAGCTGAAGCCACTTGCTGAGACAGCAGCCATCATGATCGCGCTCGGCGAAAACATCACATAGGTGATGCCGCCAAAGCCGGATTCCCTGACAGGGACCACGTTGCCATGGGCGTGAGAACCACAGATACCGCACCTCGAAGCTACACTGGCATTGTGCAGCATGGCCCGCAGTGCCTTGGCACTTCGACTTCACTCAGCTGAGAGTTGCTCAAGAGCTGAGTCCTTACATGTCTTGAACCTCCCTGTGGGTGGTCACTGATCCTCCACATTCGATCTGCTGACAACATGATGATTCCTGGGCTTCACCAAGAGACTGTGGTCATGTTGAAGGCTTCTGCACTGAAAGGATCCATCTTGGGCGTCAGCAAGGTGAGCATGGCATCATGCTTCGCATTCACCAGCTGATCCCACAGCTTCTGCATGAGCCTGGCAGGACATGGCACCGCCTCAGCAAAGCCTCAAGTCCTCGAATCCAATCTCACAGCGGAAAGTCATGACAAATATGACAATCGTGACGCCATACTTCATTGAAACAAACTCGTCCGGATGCTATGTGACACAAGGAGATGCAACGTGATGCAAGAATGCTCTCTCCACACACACACACACACACACAGAGTCCCCGTGCTCAGGCATGGTCCACAGGCGGTAGAACAGAAACACCTAGCCTGGAAGTAAACATGAACTTCTTTGCGAAGAAGTTTGCACCTGGCTGGCGGTGGCACAAACATCAGGCCCATTACATCTTTAGTATCTAGAGATATGCCTTAAAAAAACACGTGAAAATTAAAAACTTGAATAAACTTGATTGAGTCCAGACACGGTAGTAGTGTGTCAGCTGGTAGTTCAAACACTTCACGCTACCGTTCACATGCTCGCCATAGAAGGTGGGGCTCTGAAAGTCCACGGAATTCAGCGCAAAGGTCTCGTTCCTACCCGTGGCGCAGCGACACCTGCCCTCCCTGTACATACACATAGTGCATACTTAACACATACATTGCCTCCACGTGCCTACACCTGCATGTCATTGGATACCTGAATACCACCCATGCTGTATACATGAGCGCTGAATGGAATCCTTTGTGCTCCTAATCAAACATCCTTCAAATGACCCGCAAAATGCTCGCTGCTCTCATGCCTGGTGCCGTGGATCAGCTGGTTCACCATGTCACAGTTCACATCAAAGAACGCTTGACCGCGGACGTCCAGGGGTTCCTTCAGCGGAGAATGATGGAGAACAACTCACTTTGAAGAGGGAAACCCACCATTGGCCAGAGACGTGATCGGAACTAGCCGACGAAATGAGCCAATGCTTGGTTCCGTGCAGTGAGATTTGGCCATTCCATCCATGCTCGGCTGAAAATAAATGAGAATCGTTGGCAATGATTGGTGAAATGAGTTAAATGTATAGTTGATGAATGCTGAGGTAACCCATCCAGGTTTATCCAATCCATGATGTTTTGAACTGCTTCCAACATCTTCCAACTGCTTTTGAGGCGCCTTGGTGATATTGTCAGGCTTTGCTTCGACATCCACGTGCGGTTGGATGTCTTCAGGAACCACTGCTGGTTGGATATCTTCTGGGACGTCGGACTTGGCAGGCGACAAGGGGTCGCGGCAAGATCGGAAATCGGAAAACGTCCAAGAATCTCCGGAAAAAAGTATGCAAAAGTGTGGAAAATGATGAACAAATCCATTTGTTAACTCCAACATGTCCAGTGTGTACTACAATTTGACTGCACATTTTGTGGTTTGGAAATGGAAACGGGTATCCAATGACCTGCATCAAGAAGGTCTTGCGAGTCTACTCCAGTGGGTGTGACACCCAAGGTCTTGACGCGTGTGAGCCATGGAGGAAACCACCGCGTTATCCCTCTAGACAGGTACTCCATGAGGGAGCATAAGAATGAGCAGACAGACTGGATATGGCTGGATAATGAGCTTTGAATAGCAATGACAATCCGCCAAGTACTAGGTAGATCGAGGGAGCATAAGAATGCCTCATATCAAAATGCCTTGTTTACCATCAATTGTTCATGACTGATAATTGCTTCCAATGGCATTAGCAACTAGCTATATTGGCTAGTTCTGGACACTGAGTCCATAAACGGAAATTACCCCATACATATACAATATGAATCAATATGAGCACCAAGTTGTACCAAGTATGGCTAGTGAGACACCGAATGCAGCCAGCTCGCTTTCGGCGGCAGTGTCTCGTTCAGTTGGCGCAACACCGGGCTCGTTGGTGCCAGGGTGGTGCCGGGCAACGCTGGAAGTGGTTCGGGTGGCGATACGCCACTGCCCTCGGGCGAAACCTCGCTGGTGGCGATGATCAGAGTAGGCATCATGCCTCAGCAACCCCGAGACATTGCCCCAGTGGCCTTGAGTCAACGCACCGAATCATTGACACATCACTTCTACGGCATCCGTGTTTGATGTCTAACTGTATGCAGGATTGTATGCAAGCACATTTGTATGTATACATGCTTGTGCACCCACCCGTACGAATGCAGGTATACTACATGTGTGGTTTTGCTTACCGAATCGTCATTGCCCTTGCCCTGTGCATTACTGAAAACACCTGTTACCCGTCACCTGAATCGCTGAATAGCATGGAATTCCTCTAAGCTAGATGCCTGTTGGCATGGCAACGTTGAGAACTTGTGGGACGGTCACTTCCAATGATTTTGGACATCATCGAGTCCAAACTGTTGCTGATGGTACCACCTTGGGTATGATATGGCTATATGTACGCCTGTGTAGATCTTGTTAATTCATCTATTTTAGACTTATTTGTCTATAAAAATTAGAGAGAGAGAGAGAGAGAGATTTATATATATATATATACATATGTATGTATGTATTTCTATATATTTCTTTTGAGTGAAGTATCTATGCACATGTGTGTGTGTGTGTTTGTGCTGTCTGGATGCATCGCCAAGGCGCAGCCCACAGAGGTGGGAAAGTCGCGTTGGACCTGGAGCGCGGTCTCCCACTCTTTTCTCCCTCGAGGCACTTGGAGCTCGTAGGCGTGGCCCATTTGGTACTGCATGCAACGATAGGTCAAGGGAAACGTCACCACGTAGATGATGATTGGAACCACGATATTCCTCAGACCAGGGAGGATTCATGAGGATTGTGGATGGGGACGTTGATGGACCGACCCAAAGAATCCACTGATACCAAAGGGCTGCAGGGCTGGCACCTCTACTGTAGTCAGAATGAATCAGCTTTCTTCCAAAGAAGTTATGCATAATTATGCCGTTCGGTTCATGCCCTACCCTCTGAGCAGCAGCATGCGGCAGCTCTATCTCATCCCATATCCACAGATATCCCAGATCCCTTTGCTTTTCAATAGTTTTCCTTTCCCTTCCCAAGTGTTGCGGTGATTCAATGGCAAGATGCAAGGGGCACTGTGTGAGCTGGCCCCCAACTCTGTAGTAGATGCCCTTTCGGAACACCCGCACATGCCGCAACCTTGGAATGGCGCTGCCACACCAACACAAGACGCGTCATCATGTGCCTATCTTTATTCATGCCTTACTTCTTTCAATGGCTGTTCCCGCCATCCTTGCAGAACTAGTCACACCTCGCAGTTAGTTTGGAGGCACCCTGGCTTGCAGCTAAGCTTCATTTGTCTCGTCTCAGGCGTGTCCTCCTCCAAGTCCTCATTGCCGATGTCATCCTCCTCGCCCTCCTCTTCCTGAGCTCAACTCCCATTGGGGGAACCATGCGAATACTTCAACCTCTTCAACCTCACCTCCAATTGAACGGAGGTTGGTGGTTTCCAAATGTTTCCAGTTCCCTGGTGCGCAGGCGTCCACAGTGTCCACGGGTGGTGTGCCCCATCAACCATGGAAAAACCAGCTAGGTAGCCAGCAGCCAGGGCATTCACGCTTCATCACTCGGATATGTTTGTGGGGACATTCTCGGCTGTTCACCGCCATGTAACTAAAGATCAGTGACAGCTATCAAATGTATCAATGAATTCAACCTAGCTTCTCGGGAGAGGGGGATAGAGAGGGTACATACAGCACTTCACCAACTGCAAAACCTGACTTCAGCCAGGTAGCATTGGGAGCTGCGTCGTCGAGAACTTCGTCATCGCTTTGGGCCGCATCAAAACCCGCGCCCAGCCACGGGAAGATGCCAAGAAGGCACGGCACAAATGTGAGCTGCACACCGATGCAACACCTCGGGGAGCTCCCACGAGCAAAACGAGCCGCGAAATCTTGGCGCGTCGGCGGGAGCCAAGGTACAGAATCATGCTGCAGGCAGCCAAACAGAAGCTCTTGAAGGCACCTGAAAAATCATAAGAGAACAGAGGAGAAAAAAGAATGGAAGAACTTTTCCATAGATATAGAATGGAAGAGAGAATCTGAGAGAACAGAAGAGAACAGAAGAGAACAGAAGGGAACGGAAGGAAACAAGAGAAGAAGAGAAGAAAAAAGTCAGAGAAGAACTTTTCCTGCCAACTTGATGCGCCTGGAAGGACCAACATAGCTCCGTAGGCAATTGTCAGCACCAAGCCCGAGACCAGCACCACATGACCACTTTGTATGAGCACCGTCTCCTGAGCCCAACATTTTGGCGGTGCTACACTGCCAGCTGATGTCAGACCTTTGGTGGATCTTTATTGTGGGCCCCCAGTAACATCCAGGAATCCGGCTGATTAACCATCACTACTCATCAACCATCATCACTAGTCATCACCATAATTCCTCATCAGGCAGGTGCTAATCAACCACATTTAGCACCATTTGACCTCATTTCAACGATTTAACCACTCATAACATCTCATAAACACTCATAAATCATCACTATCACCGCATCACTCATTCATCATCGCCATTTCCCATCAGTTCTGGGAGGGCCGAGGCTCAATGGCAGCCTCGAGGCTGGCACCTTTACGCCGCTCTTCACCATATCTGGTCATGGTGAACAGCGAGTAGTCAAAAGAAAGCGCTGTGCAAAGCATCAGCATCATCACCAGGGCGTAGAGAATCACTGGCAGTTGAAGAGACACAAAGTACCTACAAATTTTCAGGTGGCCATCTGAAACGGGCAACTTCTCTAGCAACATGGCCCGGCTAATGCTCATCACTTCTCCGGTATACGCACCCCTGGGCAGAATCTACGACACAACCATGCCGAAATTCTTTGCGTTTCTTGACGAAATGTGTCCAAACGTCTGTGGGGATCTCGACTTTTCTCGGTTTCCTCAATTTGAATCTGGGCCGAGCGTCATGAAACCGAACGAGATGAGGATGGAGATCGGCATCGAACACAGCGCTAGAAGTAGGAGCCGGGCACTTCTCAAGCGCAGGCCCAGAATGCCAAATGGCAACCACAAGGTCTGGATTTCATGGATTGGCACCTGGGGCAGTTTCCAAACTGAGCGTGGATTGCAAAAGCTGTTTTATGGATGTGAAATGCTGTGTAAAGACTGTGAGTCACTATCCTTTCACGTATTTATCAATATTTATCATTTTTTCGTTTCGTTTCAAAGGCTTTTTGTCATGGCCTGCTGGGTTTCTACCACAGACTCCCAACACCTGGCCTCATGAAGCACCGTGTCCTTCATGGCCACGTTGAGAAACGTGGGGCCCGTGGCTTGCAGCTCGAAGCTGTCGGGTCCATCATCCACCTGCTCATTCCTTAGCTCGTTGCAGAACGCTCGTTGCACAACGCTGGGAATGCGGACTCAGCACTTCGCATACCTTGACGTTCTTAGATCATGCAGGGCACATGGCAAGCCTATGAGTCGTTGGTCCCCTGTTGGTCCCCTTGGGTCACACCAAGGCACCAGCTGTCGCATAAGTTGGTCATTTCCTTTGCAAAGTCCTGTGCTCGAAGCTTCATGGTGCCATTGACGCGCCAACCTCGGAACTTGGAAGATCTCGGACGACTTCAACAGCCCCACCTATCTCCACCTATCTCCACCTGGGCCGAGGATCTCCACACGAAGAGAATGCTCTGCTTGTCATAGGCCAACATCGGATTCTTCGGAAGCTTCGTACCAAAAGTGTAATAGCTTCGAATGTCGATGATGGTCCCAGGGTATTTGAACCCAAAGCGCAGGACCATGTCCTGGAACAAAACGTCTGCAATCGTTTGCATCTGGCAGCTTCCCCAAACGCACCCAATCATCTGTTTGCGACAAATGATACACCATCAGACTTACGAGAAACATGGAGCTTAAATAAACACTTCAATAAAATCACTTCAACAAAAACCTCTTCAACACTTGACTCAAAATGTGGTAATGACATGTAATTTACCATGTAATGACATGTATGACATGTAATGATATAATATTTGACATGTCTTAAGTGATGAGAAGAGGCGCCTTCAAGATCTCCACCTGGGATTGGCTCACCGAGGTCACCGCGGTGTCACAAGGAGCGCGGCACCTCGGAGGTGGGGCAGAACGGTGACCTGTGACCTATGGAGACGTCGCCACGGCAGCCACGGCACTTGATGAGGACCATCTCCATCTTCATCCCCACGAGATACGGAAATTTCATCTGCAAGCTCTGCAAGCTGTGGTGTGCAAGTGGTTTTGATATGTTCAAAAAAATCATTTAATCCTTTGGCTCAAGATGTTAAAGTGCATGATTGAAATAGACCACCTATTGACAGCTCAGCATTTCCCCCAAGGATTTCTTTGGAGTTTGGAGTGGAGTTCGGGGTGGAGTTGGAGTTGGGATGAGTGGGGTGCCTCAAAGAGATCCTCCGCCATTGCACTGGGCGTGTCATGGGGCGGACGCTTGGGCAATGGAAGGGCGTTGACCACCTGAGCAGCTCAAGGGATCCATCGACACACGGGCACCCTAAGCCCAGGAGTTCCAAGTCTGCTGATATTTGGTTCACTCGGACTACAAGCTACGAATTGCACACAAATCCAGTCACAAATCCATGTGCCAGGTGGCCATTTCGTAAGCAAAGGGCGACATGATAAGAGCAAGTAGCGGCCATGCAATCACCAGCGAATAGCGATTCTCCCAGATCTTCTTGGCAACCGCGTGCCCACGTTGGTCGCCGGTTGCATGGCCGTTCCCGGTCAGCATCTCCAGCTCCTGCGGATGGAGCAATGCCGTGGTTATTTGGGGGGATAACGGGATAAGTGTCATTTGGCACCTTTAGATGATCTGCAAGTCTTCATCTGCAACATCTCAATACAAAAATGATTACCAAAAATGATGGTCACACATTACTATCATATTACCATATCTATCCATATCTTCCCACAGTTTGTAGCCTACCAAGGTCCACCTTGATCTTCCTTGCAGGTCATGGATAGCGCCTCGTAACTGCTTCGCCTGCGACTCTCTTTTTTAGGTTCCCAGTAGGACTCTTCGTCGCTGCTGTCGTTGCAAACCATCAACGAAGCAACGAACCTGGCCCATGATCACTGCTGCGAACATTTTCTAACAAGCCAACAGAACTCCGTTCATTCAACTTGGGCATGTTTATACATATGTTCGGCATGTTCAATCACGTTCACATATGTTAATGTTGAGTTCTGTCCCGCACTTGTTACTTGTTGCCTTTCTTGGAACTCAACTATTGGCAAGCGTGGGCATCTGGTGTTCAACTTCCAACTGCGGCCTTGCTAGAGCTGCTCCAGCGCTATTAGTCTTGCAATGCACGGCCGTGAGGCACGAATTCAGATAGCGTTCGCTGTTGCTCTTGTGCTGCCTGACCAGATGGTTGTGGAGTTGCCTGTTCAGTACTGGCTTGAGGCCATTGAAGTTATTGAAATGTTGCCCTGCCACAACCACCGAACTGCGAGCCAAATGCGATTCATGGCATCAGAGCTGCTCGTGCTTGATACATGGCTGAATTTGAGGGTTCAAGATGATGAAAGGCCTGCTCTGAATCCAGCATTCAAGGCAAAAAATGGGTCAAATGATTTAGAAACTGAAATGACGATCAAATGCACTAAGTTAAATGACCTAATGGATCCTGATGGGTCAAATGACCTCAATTTCAATTTCTTGATCCGCACTGCCCCACCTCACAAACAAAGCTGCGGATGCGACCGCGGCGTTGCACGAAGACATAACCCACACCTCACTGCAGGAGATGCTGCGAGCACGGCACTTCAGCCACGCGGCCCCTGGAAAGTTCCTGGAAAGTTCCTGGGAAGTTCCTGGGAAAATAAGAATTAATATTAAAAATATACAATAAGTCCGAGGAAGTTCCTGGGAAGTGGACCCAAAATGGTGCATCCCAAGATGTGCCACAGAAGCCTCAGCTGGGCGCACTCAGAATGCACTGGCACTGCAGTCTGCTGACTCTCCTGACTCTGTTCATCTCTTGCGATGTGGCGTTTGCCCGTGGGTAGCTTTGTTTTGGCAAGCGGCGTGTCTGCAAAGAAGAGGAAAAATGCTGCACCTGGCACTGCAGTTTTCATCACACTTCAATGCAACTCACGACTAGACACCCTGTACCAAGAATCATCACGGTTCCACTTGCCAAGCTGATGCTGACACAGGTGCAGCAGTGCCACATTCCACATAAAGTGAATGAAATGCATCCACCACTATCTGCCATCCAGGTCTTATCTGCACATCAAATTTGCATACAATCTATGTAGGTCAGAGGCTTAATTGGCTTTGGGCGGTGTTACTAGTGGATGCCATGGTTAGACCGTCCCAATCTGGTTTCAATGGTCCGGCGGCGGCACCCCAAATGCCACACTCCTCCACAAAGTCACGGCTGAGGGGCGCATTGAGCAGCAGCCCCCGCCAGCCCTGCAAGGGAACAGACCACGCATTGACAAACACATACAAATGAACATACACATGTCTGCATGCATGAAATTGACGAATGATTGCAAAATGATGCCATTGCACGTATGTCTGCGTGCACGGATGGGTGCTTTTACACGTGCATGAATGTTGTAAGCACATCTGTGTGAAGCGTGAAGAAACATGTGCCTCAATCGGACATGTCACAATGATGTCGGGTGGGTTTAGAAGGATTATATACAGCATTGTGAACTCCAAGTTGCGGACGGCTTGTTCAAAGACATCCGAGTTGGAATACTGACCTGCAAAGCTAGGGCAAAAGCCCCATCTGACTCATCCTGAAATCCCTTCACTTTAAAAACAAAAGACACCATCAACATCCCCGAACAGGTTCAATCAAAATGTCTTCCCATGCATTCCAATCTGGGATCCCAGCTGAGCTGCAGCTTGCTCACAGAGCGCAACATTTTGGAGATGAGGCCTGGTCTTCTGTGCAAACACGTGGGCTTCTTGGGGCTTCTCGGGGCCACTTGGGAATTGTAGCTATGCTCTTGGGATGGTTTGAGATGGGAACGCATGGGATGATTCAGAGAGCTCCCAATTGACAAGCACAGCTGCAGGGCGCACCGTAATATGCCAGCACGCACTTCACGGTGAGCACCACCCCCTGGTGACATTGTGAATCATTGTGAATCACATGTGGTCACATTGACAAAGTTCTGAAGTTCTCAGATCTGAGGCACCCGACCCAAAAGACAAATCTGGAGAACTGCGTGAGGACTGAGACCTGGCACAGAGCGTGACGACGGAATCCAATGGCCTGCACTTCACCATGCCCCACCCGTGTCAGAGGCCAAATGGCATCCGAGTCCCAGATGGGGTAGAAAAGACCAATGCCAATACCAATGGCTGTGACCTCACAGGCGGCAGCAGGTCTCATGATTCGTTGCCAAGATGTGCCGAGCTCCCAACCACGTAGTGGATAACCAGTATTGCGAAAAGTCTGTTGTCCCTGACATGGCATCAGGATGCATCAAGATTCTTGAGAAACTCGTCTCCAAAATGCTTGAGGCAAAGCTTCGTTTCCTTTGGGAACGGTTGGTGCTAAGCCCTTGACTGCTGTGGATCCTGCTCGAACACCCGCATGATGGTGTAGGTCACGGCAGGCACGCACCACCTGCGGCATGGTCACCTATTGTCTTCCAACCATGGCTGACCTCTCCACGATCTGCCATGCAAACAAGCCAGAGAGACCCCAAAGACCAAGCAGAGTGATGCAAAAGTCTGCAGATTTCCCTGGCAGACTCAAATGCAACGAGATGCAACCAGCATACCAAGGCTCCACTCATCATATTCCTTGGATTCAAGGCATGTAGCAAGGCATGTAGCAAGGCATGTCGCGTAGCTCTGAGTAAAGGCCGGCCTTGCTGAACAGCTCTGAATGCGTCGTGCGGCTCCGGTGACCTCCCATCGGGCATACAGGAGAGCGAAGCCATAAAAGGGAACCTCAGCTGACGACGTCCAAACAGTTCCATTCTGGAAAGCTTGTTGGGGAATCAGTGCAGCAGTGTAGGAAATACCTGACACAACCAAAAATATCATATTTTTTTAAATAATCAATCATGAATATGAATAGGGGAATGGTCATTGCACTAAAAGATTAGCAACAGAGCAGCAGGAGCACCAACAGCAGCAGCATCGACTTCACTTCAACTAAGTCACGGGTTACAATCGACTAGGATCATGATTGATGGATCCTTGTCAATGATAAGGAGCAATGAGTAAGATGGTTGGTTGCAAATGCCTTTGACAAATCCGCCTTTGCACGACGTAACGGAATAGATGCCGTACATTCATCTACAGAATCATATGCAACTACAACCGCGAACATGTACAGCAAGTATGAGTATATGTATGTGTGTGTATATATTTTGAAAGTTATTTATTTATTCATTCATCTTATGTATCTATTCATTTCTTGTGTCGTATAGGTCGTATGTTTGTGTCTTGATTTGCGTTTTTTTTAAATCCCTAACAAGGAGCGCAGCCCAACCAAAAAAAGGCTCAGCTCAGGGATGCACGGCGCCAGTTTTCTCCCGCGTCACCGGTCGTTTCAGTGGAGCTGCGTCGCCCTGCTCTCACCGTGCATCATTGGCAGGTGCAGCTGGGCACGGAAGTCTTGAAGCGATGAAGATTTGGAAATGAATAGATGTGGCAAACCCAATCAGCCAAGCCCTCTGACATAATTGACTTCAATCATCTTCAATCTGCTGAAATTCCAAAAACTTCCTTAAACGGGTTTGGTTTGCCACCAAGCTTCAACTGACATTCTTTCGGTGCCATTGTCTCAAGCGCTCAGCGGCCAGGGACATGGTCGCTTCATCCTTACAGAAGGCGAAGCGAATGAGGCGGTTGGCGAAGTGCCGTGACTCCGGTAGGTAGAAAGGGCTCACCGGGATGGCCGTGACGCCCACCTGGAGCTGTGGAACGGGTGGGGTGCTCTGCTATGGCAGCCGCAACAAGAACAACAAGAACAAGAACAAGAACAACAAGAACAAGAACAAGAACAAGAACAAGAACAAGAACAAGAACAAGAACAAGAACAAGAACAAGAACAAGAACAAGAACAAGAACAAGAACAAGAACAAGAACAAGAACAAGAACAAGAACAAGAACAAGAACAAGAACAAGAACAAGAACAAGAACAAGAACAAGAACAAGAACAAGAACAAGAACAAGAACAAGAACAAGAACAAGAACAAGAACAAGAACAAGAACAAGAACAAGAACAAGAACAAGAACAAGAACAAGAACAAGAACAAGAACAAGAACAAGAACAAGAACAAGAACAAGAACAAGAACAAGAACAAGAACAAGAACAAGAACAAGAACAAGAACAAGAACAAGAACAAGAACAAGAACAAGAACAAGAACAAGAACAAGAACAAGAACAAGAACAAGAACAAGAACAAGAACAAGAACAAGAACAAGAACAAGAACAAGAACAAGAACAAGAACAAGAACAAGAACAAGAACAAGAACAAGAACAAGAACAAGAACAAGAACAAGAACAAGAACAAGAACAAGAACAAGAACAAGAACAAGAACAAGAACAAGAACAAGAACAAGAACAAGAACAAGAACAAGAACAAGAACAAGAACAAGAACAAGAACAAGAACAAGAACAAGAACAAGAACAAGAACAAGAACAAGAACAAGAACAAGAACAAGAACAAGAACAAGAACAAGAACAAGAACAAGAACAAGAACAAGAACAAGAACAAGAACAAGAACAAGAACAAGAACAAGAACAAGAACAAGAACAAGAACAAGAACAAGAACAAGAACAAGAACAAGAACAAGAACAAGAACAAGAACAAGAACAAGAACAAGAACAAGAACAAGAACAAGAACAAGAACAAGAACAAGAACAAGAACAAGAACAAGAACAAGAACAAGAACAAGAACAAGAACAAGAACAAGAACAAGAACAAGAACAAGAACAAGAACAAGAACAAGAACAAGAACAAGAACAAGAACAAGAACAAGAACAAGAACAAGAACAAGAACAAGAACAAGAACAAGAACAAGAACAAGAACAAGAACAAGAACAAGAACAAGAACAAGAACAAGAACAAGAACAAGAACAAGAACAAGAACAAGAACAAGAACAAGAACAAGAACAAGAACAAGAACAAGAACAAGAACAAGAACAAGAACAAGAACAAGAACAAGAACAAGAACAAGAACAAGAACAAGAACAAGAACAAGAACAAGAACAAGAACAAGAACAAGAACAAGAACAAGAACAAGAACAAGAACAAGAACAAGAACAAGAACAAGAACAAGAACAAGAACAAGAACAAGAACAAGAACAAGAACAAGAACAAGAACAAGAACAAGAACAAGAACAAGAACAAGAACAAGAACAAGAACAAGAACAAGAACAAGAACAAGAACAAGAACAAGAACAAGAACAAGAACAAGAACAAGAACAAGAACAAGAACAAGAACAAGAACAAGAACAAGAACAAGAACAAGAACAAGAACAAGAACAAGAACAAGAACAAGAACAAGAACAAGAACAAGAACAAGAACAAGAACAAGAACAAGAACAAGAACAAGAACAAGAACAAGAACAAGAACAAGAACAAGAACAAGAACAAGAACAAGAACAAGAACAAGAACAAGAACAAGAACAAGAACAAGAACAAGAACAAGAACAAGAACAAGAACAAGAACAAGAACAAGAACAAGAACAAGAACAAGAACAAGAACAAGAACAAGAACAAGAACAAGAACAAGAACAAGAACAAGAACAAGAACAAGAACAAGAACAAGAACAAGAACAAGAACAAGAACAAGAACAAGAACAAGAACAAGAACAAGAACAAGAACAAGAACAAGAACAAGAACAAGAACAAGAACAAGAACAAGAACAAGAACAAGAACAAGAACAAGAACAAGAACAAGAACAAGAACAAGAACAAGAACAAGAACAAGAACAAGAACAAGAACAAGAACAAGAACAAGAACAAGAACAAGAACAAGAACAAGAACAAGAACAAGAACAAGAACAAGAACAAGAACAAGAACAAGAACAAGAACAAGAACAAGAACAAGAACAAGAACAAGAACAAGAACAAGAACAAGAACAAGAACAAGAACAAGAACAAGAACAAGAACAAGAACAAGAACAAGAACAAGAACAAGAACAAGAACAAGAACAAGAACAAGAACAAGAACAAGAACAAGAACAAGAACAAGAACAAGAACAAGAACAAGAACAAGAACAAGAACAAGAACAAGAACAAGAACAAGAACAAGAACAAGAACAAGAACAAGAACAAGAACAAGAACAAGAACAAGAACAAGAACAAGAACAAGAACAAGAACAAGAACAAGAACAAGAACAAGAACAAGAACAAGAACAAGAACAAGAACAAGAACAAGAACAAGAACAAGAACAAGAACAAGAACAAGAACAAGAACAAGAACAAGAACAAGAACAAGAACAAGAACAAGAACAAGAACAAGAACAAGAACAAGAACAAGAACAAGAACAAGAACAAGAACAAGAACAAGAACAAGAACAAGAACAAGAACAAGAACAAGAACAAGAACAAGAACAAGAACAAGAACAAGAACAAGAACAAGAACAAGAACAAGAACAAGAACAAGAACAAGAACAAGAACAAGAACAAGAACAAGAACAAGAACAAGAACAAGAACAAGAACAAGAACAAGAACAAGAACAAGAACAAGAACAAGAACAAGAACAAGAACAAGAACAAGAACAAGAACAAGAACAAGAACAAGAACAAGAACAAGAACAACAAGAACAACAAGAACAAGAACAAGAACAAGAACAAGAACAAGAACAAGAACAAGAACAAGAACAAGAACAAGAACAAGAACAACAAGAACAAGAACAAGAACAAGAACAAGAACAACAAGAACAACAAGAACAAGAACAAGAACAAGAACAAGAACAACAAGAACAAGAACAAGAACAACAAGAACAAGAACAAGAACAAGAACAAGAACAACAAGAACAAGAACAAGTTGATCAAACTTCAGATGAAAACTGTGAGTTGTTGGTCCATGAGTCCCATGTCTTAATGACCTTCGCTCAATATGCAGATCCAGGTGGCAAATGGCAACAAAATCCCTTGGAACCCACCTCTTTGGTCATCCATTTGCAGATCTTCACATCTGGTCGCTCATCCAAGGGCGTCTCAGGCGTAGGATTGCCAATAGCAATGCCTGCTGCAGAGAGGAATATGGAAGCGTCACAGATCACGAAGTAACCGCCCTCGGGGATCAAGGGCTTCAATCCGACCTCGCTGAGAACTTTCACTAACTGGTCACGCTTCTCCTGCATCATCTGCGGCATCCACTGGAAATATCCCTCGTCCTCAGCTCTCTGAAAGGCAGCTGCACTGGCTTTCTGGAGAGGAGTTGGAGCACAGAAGTTCACGGCAGTGTGGGTGGCCAGTAGGGGTGCTGCCAGGGCGGCAGGTGCGATGATATAACCTCAGCATAGGTGTTTGGGCCACTCCGGACTTGACGTTGAAAATCTCTTTGGAATGAAAATGAAACGCACAGATATGTAAAGATGTGCAAAGAGCTGTGGCAACATCAGTCTCAAGCATGTTCCATTCAGGATCAACCGGTCGGCCCACAAAAAGTGAGTCATATTAAACCGTACGAAAGTGAACCATAGCAAACCGATGTAAACCGCAAAGCCAAGCCACCTACCCTCCAGCCCGTGCAAGAGAAGGTCTTCCCAACACTGAAGAGCGACATTGTTCGCTCAAACATGCCAGGCAAGGCAGCAAAATGGAAATGGGAGACCTTGTCATAGACACATCTCTCATAAACCTGTCAAGGCAATGTCGATGTTTCATTTTGATGGCATGCCGAATGCAAAACAACTCCACACAATTTTGATTGCAGAAATCTTGGGGTGAGCTACAAATTCCGGTCGTGGCCACAAGAAGCTAGTACCGAATGCCAATCGCAAAACGAACCTCCGTCTCCGTCACACTTTCAACAACTTTCCAGCAGTCACCCTTCGAATCCATAACCTTGCGAAACACCATGAATCAACTGTCACTACCTAGGTCCAACCTGGTTCAACCATACATCAAAGTACATACATCATCCATCAACATCAAAGTGCATACATGATCCATCAACAACCATACATCATCCATCCATCATTCATCACCCCCCGTGAAGCTTGGCTTTCGAATGCTTCTGTCCTCGTCCGAGATCACCAGGATGTGCGGATGCCGCCGCACCACTTCTGCGATTTGCTCCAGCTCCTCACGTCGGAACACCTTCCCCAGCGGCGCCGAGGGCGTGTTGAACATCAAGATCCTCACGCAGTTGGGACTGGGGTCTCTGTGATTTTGGGGGTCTCCATTGTTGCTTTGCTATCATATTGATTCGATTTAATTCAGATTACCTGAGGTACTGCTGTACAGTGGATCATGTTGATGCATTCGGTGGGATGTTATGACTAAGATGACGCAAGTAACTGCGCTTGGATGCACTTGGATGCAATCGTAGTAGTATGATTCGGGCGTCAGACAAAGACTCCAATGACGCTGTCCTGGTCTTGGGCGTGATGGCGGCTTCCAATTCATCCATGTTCACAGACCAAGCTTTGGAACTCGTAGAGCCACCGTTCTCTGGCGGCTTCATGTTTACCCCAACAAGCTTTACCCCTAAAGTCGAGGCAGATTTCACCACGGCATCGAAACATGGGGTGAACAGGACCACCTCATCTTCAGGATCTGTCCATGAAAAGAGGCAAGTGAAAATTGCTTCCTGTGCACCGATGGTGGTCACAATTTCCTTTAATGGATCCAGCTCTCGATTGAATCGAGGTCCATAGATCCGTGCGATTGTTTGACTGAAGTTGGGCTCACCTCCAGGTCGCGTGTATTGATTGCCCAAGGCTTTTGGAGCGCCAAACTCCGCAAAGACATCTCCATCCATGGCATCTTCTACGGCCTTTCGCAGGAACTCGGGGCTTCCAAAGGATGGAAATCCTTGTCCCAGGTTCGCCGCCTTGTGCTGATTCGCCAGAGCTGTGAACTGCGCGAAGATGTTGGGAGCCAGCGCAGCTTTCAAGCGCTTCGCAGGGCGAAAGTGATCGGGATCCGCTTCCATGGCGAGAAAACTCCAAAAAAATGGCTGAGATCTGTTGAGCCCATGCGAGCTGGTGAAGCTGCTGAAAGGTGAGCCAATCCCATCCCTTAGGCCCAACTGTAGCCCTGCTAAACAAGGGAACCAAGGACTCACTCAGCTGGTCAGGGCTCTCAGGTGCTGACGATCAAGCCAAGAACGGCGAAACGTACAGACCGTTTGCTCCTCAGAGTCTTCCCATCTTTCCTTCGAAACAAGAATTAGTAAATGTAGTGACTTCAGATTCTCCATTAAAGAGATTTAAAGAGTAAATGACTACATTCAACCACAAGTAATTAGTGAATGTAGTGACTCGTTTGCATGCAGTGACTACCTCAACACACAGACTCCTGGCATATCATGGCATATCTCAACATGAAGAGTGTAGGCAGGTCTGTTCCATTCTGGTCGGTGTTGGTTTGTTCCAACATCTGGGCCCGGCACCCAACGACAGCCGACGTCATGCTGGGCAGCTCGTTCTCCACTGCAATGAGGATCAAGAGCAGAAAGAGCACCGCATGCAACAAAACCACGCGGTGGATGCTGGCGAACACGCCCCAAAGTGAATGGACCTGGCAGTGTATCTTGAATTGCTTTGCCCGGACCAAGCCAGAATCTGCAGACAGAGGTGTACCAAGACATGCCACCACATGCCACCTATAAGTGCCATGTTCATCCGTGGGCCACAACCCAGTGACACAACTTGTGTTCCTTTGCCTCGCGGTGGGTCTTCACCATGTTGGCAGCCAGAGCTTGTCTCCAATTCACTCGGTGCAAGGCTGCAAAGCGATGCTCGTGAGGAAGGTCAAAAAGCCTGCAGCGTGAAACGCATCTTCCAACTCACTCAATCTGGTCAGTGGATGTCACTGGTTTGCGTATTGGAGTTTCAAAGCGTATGTATTAGTGAGACAGGGAAAAAAGTCCAACACTCTGGTCTCTTCAAACATGTTTTGCCTGGGTGCCTAAGAGACATCCAGGAATAGAAACTCCATGAAACTTCTATTTACGTTTATCATTTATCAATATCTTCCATTTAAACATTGACATAAAAAGCAGATCCGCAACCGCACGCCTCGTGCCATCTTCCAGGCGAAGCCGGTCCGACAATGCCAGCGGATCGCAAAAGAGTTCGTTCCAATCGTCGTAATTCGCCGTGTCCGCCTGCCGCGCGAAAGTCATCCATCGCAACGAGCGCAACGAGGGCAACGAGGGCAACGACGAGGCGAAACAGGAATCACATCGAAAGGCGCTGGAAACCGATTTTTCTTCCGCTTACCCTGGCAGTTTCGGAGGTCAAGGAGGCCCTGGATGGTCAACCCATCCCCACAGCCCTTGGAAAAGCTTCCTTTTTCATTTGCAAATTTCGACATGTCTAGAAGGAATTCCAAATCAAACACATTGAGCACAAAGTCAATGAATGTCAACAGGGCCGTGTACTCTGTCGGGCTTCTCAACCGGAGCCGGATGCCATGACAGAATGTAATGAATTTGGATAAGATCCCACACATTTACCCAATACTCAGTGAAAACAGCGAAGGAGTCCGGACAAAACATGGATCAAGACATGGAACTGATTGGATTGATTAGATATCTATTTGGAGTTCCAGCTTAGTACTCACATGTTTCCACATGCCCTGGGAGGCATACAACTTATGGCTCCTATTGAGACTCGGTCGTGCTACTTCAGCCCCTCTGGGCATTTAAAAGACAGGTGCGGATGGAAAGGGTGAAACGCCGCACCGCTGTGCTGCACTCAGAGGGATGGGATCGAAGATGAAAAGTGTCGGATTCGGAGAGCCATGTCACAGTCATAGCAGCTCAGCTCATAGCATTGCTGCGATTTGCTGCGGCTGTGTTTGGACTCTCTGCATATCTCTGCATCTGCAACTCTGTTGGCTGCTCTTGCACTTCAGATTGGCGATGGCGGCTCTTCCATGAGCACCTCAATGGTATAGCAAGCTGTCTTGTGAGGCATCTGAGGCATCTGCAAGGTGCTGCCATAAGACAACTGACTCAAGCGGCTAGGCGTGGTCTCGGGGAAATGTGCCGCCGTGGTTTCTAGGATGTTTCCCCAAGGCACTGAGGTTTGGATCTGATGGTCCTCCAAGTCATCTCTATCCTGGACCTGGGTGACTGCAGTGACAGTGTCTGCGACCGTGTCTGCGACCGTGTCTGGAGGGTTGCGGCGATCGTGGCCCTTTCTCTTTGCATCGTGGCCATCATCAAAGGACAAGAGCTTGAACCAGGACGCTCCACTTAAGTGGCAGCCCTTTTTCTGTCCAGGGACGGGGATGTGAGCTTCATCAATGTCCTCCTCATCTGTAGCTTCGGGCGATGCCTCCGTAGCGGCAGCTTCATTTTCTGGCCGTCCTGGTGACTCAGTGGCTGCCTCAGAGGCTGCCAAGGCAGTTGATGTGGATGCGACTGAAAAGTGCGACCGGAAGATGCGGTCCCTTTTCAGCTCCTTTTGCTTCTTCTTCCCTTCAATGCTGTGCACTAAGTCATCTAAATCTCGAGCTTCTCCACCACCACTCTTTGACATGGCTTCCTCCACCGCTCGATGCAACACTCGCGTCACGCCGGGCATCTTGCTGCGCCTGGCTGTGCTTAAAGCATCTTCTACGCTGGCGCCGTGCAGAATGAGCTCGGCAGCGACATCACGGTGGCTGCCCATGCAAGCCTTCATCAGTGCTGTGGTGCCATCACTGCTGGAGACGCACGGTGACACGCCATGTTTCAAGAGAAGTTGAGCTACCTCCAGGTGTCCATTGGCACAAGCTGAGATGAAAGCTCCTGAAGCTTCCTCCGCATCTACTGACACTTTGCGCAGAAGAAGTTCCACTACAGCGGACTGACCATTGCCTGAAGCAGCATGCAATGCCGTGAATTTGCTGGGTCGACATTCTGCATGATGATTCAGGAGCAGTTCTACCACCTCGGTGTGTCCGTACAAAGATGCCAAGATCACAGCAGTTCTTCCCGAAGGCGTGGCATGACTGATGCTGGCACCGTGCTCCAACAGCAGATCCACCAGCTCCAGGCGTCCTGCGGTGCATGCCTCCATCATCGCCGTGAAGCCGTCCGCCGCCGCCGCATCCACCGAGGCGCCCGCATCCAGCAATAGCTGGGCCACGGTGAGGTGACCACCGCTGCAGGCTGACATCAACGGAGTCCAGCCATCAGAGCGACTCCAATTCACCGAAGCTCCTGGAGAACCAGCACAAAATAGAAAATAGGATTAGAATATAAACTATAGACTATAGATTAGAATGTATCAAAGAATACATCAATATATAGACTATAGACAATTCATGACATACAAATCAATAAAGACATTCCTATAGATGTTTTAAAGATGTATAGATGTATATACAGAAACGAAAAAGTGTTAACATGCTTTCAAACTTCACCAAGGGTCCTTTCTTCAACAACAAAGGCACCAAGCCTGCCAGGCCCTTGTTAGAGGCCGTCAGCAACTGCTCCGATAATCGATCCATGGCTCAGGAAGACATGGTGACGGAACTCCAGGTTTTGCACTGTGATTGTTGGGTGCCTATGTTGTGTTGGAATGGTGCGTTGTAACTGTCGCGGAACTACAAAAAAGAACGCTGCGCGGAACCAAGGCAATGCCACAAGTTCATGCACAAGCTAACCACCCTACTGTTAGTTCACAAACAAGTGTGCAACAACTTGCGAAATATCACACAGAACTCCTGAGAAAAATCCGCATAAAGCTGCCACTGAGGTCGTAACCGGAAGGAATCGATGAAATTTGTCTCTCAAAACCTTTACGTCTTTGCCCGTCTTTGCGTTGACGTCGACTCTAAGGTACCATTCCTGTGGCCGAGTTCGTCGGCATCACTGAAACACTTTTAGAAGTGTTGTCACACTCTCTCTCTCCGGGCTTAGCCGTCTCGCTGTCTCATATACTTTGTTTTGTCCTGGCTTGCGATTGGCTTGTGTGTGTGTGTGTTATCTTGTTTTATCTTGTTCGTCCTTGATTCTCGTGGTGTGTTCATTCTGAAATTATGCGAGCATGGGTTTATCATTGTGTTGGTTTGTGCCCTACTTACGTTCATTGTTCTCATTATGTTTGCGTGATTGTCTCATCGTGTCATGGATTGCCGGTGTGTCTTCTGCTTTTTTGATCGGCGGCTTGTTTGATGTGCACGATGTTTATTTGCTGTTCGTTGGTGATTGCTGGTTGGTAATTCTTGCTTGCCATTTTCTTGATGTGTGTTTTTGTGAGTGCCTGCTATCATTGTTCACATCGATTGCTGGTTTGTGTTTGTCAGCTTGTTCCTGCTTGTTCCTATTTGTTTGTCTGTCATTTTGCCGTTGCTCGTGGGTTTCTTTGTGTTTGTTTGCTTGCTTCTTTATTCCTTTGCCTGTTTGCTTTCCCTGGTGTTGCTGGTGTTGCTGTTGATGCTTTTATTGTTCTTGAGGGTGGTTGAGGGTGGCGATAGTGCCATGCTTTCGTTCAACCCTTCATGGCTGATGGTTGCATACTCTAGACTTCCACAATTTTCAACACACAGTCAAGCACAGCTATAGTCTACCCCTGGTGATGCATAGCAGACCTATGGTGACTCAGCAGTCAACTCACAGCAGTCTCCGCATGGCACCCGTCGCCTTGCCTCGAAAATCACATTGTAAATTGGTCTGATGATCTTCGCCAGGAACAGGCCACTCTTGGTTGTTCCGCCCTGGTAGAGTGAACCTGGCGGAAACGCGCCAACACCTCACAAATTAAGTCCCATTTGAGCAATGTCCATGCTCAAATGGGACATGTGCATTCGCAAACTGGTTGCTAGCGCCAGATCGACTATAACAGTAGCCATTAGCTTCGAATATGCACACATACACAAACATGCACGCATGCATTCTTATGTGTGCATAAGTGCGCAGCAGTAGATGTAAAAGTTGGCATCGGCACAATCATTGTTAGTTGTCCTCTGTCGGCACTGCTGTGTGTTTCATGTGTTTCAGTGCATGTCCTCAGCTAAGCTCAAGCGGATGGTTGCTGCCTCCCATTTGCACATCCTCCGAAGCCAGCGCCAGCTCAGTGAGGAAGCAAATCACTTCGGGCCTCAGCCAGGGTACGTCAAAACGTGAAGCAGCATTGTAGATATCTATACAGTTTTATAAATATCTATACCTACATCTGTCTATCTGTATATTTGTCTGTCTGTCCAGACAATGTTGAACAATCACTCACAGACATCATCATCCCCTATGATTTCTCTTCCCTCACCAGGTCCACCACTACCTGCGAACTGTATTCTTGTTTCTGGATCACCATGACTTCAATGACGGTGACCGAAAGACATATGAATTCGCCGTGTAAGAATCTGCCACGCAACCCTAGGATCCGGACATGAAGCGGATATTACCAGCCTCGCCCCAAACCTGGCGTGAAACGATATGCCCAACGGGGCCGGTTGCAACCATCATCATCATCATCATCATCATCATCATCATCATCATCATCATCATCATCATCATCATCATCATGTCATCTTGTCATCCTGTCATCCTGTCATCCTGTCATCCTGTCATCCTGTCATCCTGTCATCCTGTCATCCCGTCATCCTGTCGTCCTGTCGTCCTGTCATCCTGTCATCCTGTCGTCCATCGATAATATCATCATCCATAATCTAAATGCGCAATTATGACAATGTGACTACAACCCATCAAATCAAGTCCCATCCCAGCATGCAGGTGCTGCCAACAAATAGACGCTGATTTCAACCTCAGATGTGAGCGCGAAGATGTGGCTCGCCAAAGCGACACACAGCGACACAGGAATTTGAGAGCGCAAACCAAAGGGTCAGCCGCGAATTCATCATGCCAAGTGGAGGCAATGCCGTGGATCAGTTGCAGCCAGAGGCACCAGTTGTTTCGAAGACTCGCTTTCTGCATGGGCCAACAAGCCCCGGCGTTGCCCTGAACGACAGACTTGCTGAACTGCACCAGTCCCAGCACCTGTGCAAATCGACCCACGGCTCAGAGCCCCCCGACTTTCTCTTCGAGATGGCACCTGGCGGTAATGGGCACGTGCTGATTCTTTCATGGGGGACAGATCATGGTTCATCATGGCAATTATCAATACTCAATGATGATGACCATCACTATGATACCACACACACATGTAATCATATGTGTGAATGTGTATTAATCTAAATATACTTCGCAGTAGCTGTTCACGGGCCAGTCAATAAAGGTAAATGTAGTGGCCAGTAGTGGGAGATCCATATTCACAAGCTACCCGTTTAATAAACCACAGTTTATCCACCGTCAAATGTGGCTTCTTCATTTGGATCTACCTTATGTGCTTAATTGATGGTTGTATATAACGGTAATATCAAGCAAAATGTTCAACACAATTCATGTGCACCAAAATTGTTCAGCTGCATGTAAATTTGCTAAACATGGTTCCAAAACTCTTCGACAAAATTCAAGAAATTGGATTTCACCGAGTGCACTGGATAATTCAAGGTTAATCGACAAAATGCTCAATAATTCTAGTCCAAATCCTAGGTTGGCTCAACATGGTTCAAAAACTCTTGAACAAAGTTCTCTAGGAGTTTTTCAACCTAAGCTTTTGAAGCATGTTGTATGTCTTATTCCAAGCCCGCCTGCAGTTCCGGGTATGCCGTCAACATGGCACGCCATCGATGCAAGCCCTCCAAAAGGTCGTGATGAAGATCTGCCAGTGCATCCTGGAAACCCCCCTGCACACGGGTCCCTATTCTTTTGCCGGGGCGTCCAACGGCTTTCCACGGCTTGCCACGGCTTGCCCTGATCCTATTTCTTTGGTGGTGAATCAAAGCAATTAATCAATGAATCGATGGTCAAAGGGAATGGTGATCTTGACGTTGATATAAGTGATGAACAATATTGATAGTTGATATAGGTGAATAATATTGTTGCATGAAAAATCAATGGTGAATAAATAAATGGCTTATAATCCCTGGTTAAAGGCAATGGGCGTGGCCATGATCAATTCATGGTTGCAGTAAAGGCTAATAGAACCCTCTCTCTCGCTGATAAAGCTGTTGACACATCTTGATTCGTGTTGATACTGGTCTTTGCAAAAGGGTGCAGCATGGCCCGTCAGTTGATGCCGCTTCTACCTTGAATAATGGTAAAGCAACATTTCATTCAACGGAGAATCACTGCAAGCTTGAACAATACCATACTTCACTGTGTACAACCCCGCATGTTGAAATGAGTTTGTTCATATTTGCTGTGTCCGAACAACGGGTCCTTTCGGTGAACCCATCTATGGACAAGCGCAAGCGGGTGCCTTGTCATAGTGAAGGCCACCCCGAGAAAAACCATCGGTGAAGCATGATGAACCCAAGTAACCTGAATCAACCATCATTGACCACCACCATCAATCATTAAACATCATCAACCATCATGAAACATCATCAACCATCATGCATTAATCATGAAACATCATCAACCACTGTGGACATTTCATGAACATTTCATGAAGCATATCACTGCCCAATGATCGCCCCATGATTCACCCTGTAACCGCGGCACCATCGCAGTGAAGCCCGGCCCACGTGGCTCCTTCAAAAGCTCCTTCTCAGCCTCCTGCGCTGCTCGCTGCAGCGCCTGACATGGGGGGACGCCCGTACGAGGGATAAACAGGTAAAATGTGTCGAATGCAATTTTTCCTAGTAATTAAGTAATTTTAACACTTTTGTACGTAAATTTATTGATTTGCATGATTTTTTAATTATTTTTAATCAATTTTAATTAATTTTCACTTATTTTGAATAATTTTTCATTATTTTTAATTAATTTTAATTATTTTTAATTATTTTCAATTATTCTTAATTAGTTTTAATTATTTTGAATTATTTTTAATTAATTTTCGGAATTGGAGAGCTTTGGAATAATTAAAATTTAATATGTTTAATATGTTTAATATTTTTAATATTTTTAATATTTTTAATATTAATTTGAAAAATATTAAAAATATCAATTTTTTTAAATTACGAAATTTAATATTTTTAATATTTTTAATATTAACTTAAAAAATATTAAAAATATTAAAAATATTAAAAATATTAAATTTTAATTATTCCGGATTCCTTTGGATCTTTAACTTTTAAATATTTTGGATCAATTTTAATTAATTTTAATTATTTTTGATTAATTTTAATTAATTTTTCATTATCTTTAATTAATTTTAATTATTTTTAATTATTTTAATTAATTTTCATTATTTTTAATTATTTTTAATTAATTGTCGGAATTGGAGAGCTTTGGAATAATTAAATTTTAATATTTTTAATATTTTTAGTATTTTTAATATTTCTAATATTAATTTGAAAAATATTAAAAATATTAATTTTTTTAAATTACGAAATTTGATATTTTTAATATTTTTAATATTAATTTGAAAAATATTAACAATATTAAAAATATTAAAAATATTAAATTTTAATTATTCCGGATTCCTTTGGATCTTTAATTTTTAATTATTTTTAATCAATTTTAATTAATTTCAATTATATTTTCAATTAATTTCAATTAATTTTCAATTATTTTTAATTATTTCAAATTAAATAGGACAAAATCCCTTGTACTGTCACCAATTTTAAAATAAACAGCATAAAATCCTTTATACTGTCACCAATTTTAAATTAAATAGGACAAAATCCCTTGTACTGTCACAAATTTCAAATTGAATAGGGCAAAATCCCTTGTACTGTCACCATTTTCAAATTATATAGGCCAGAATTCCTTGTACTGTCACCATTTTGAAATTATATAAGCCAGAATTCCTTGTACTGTCACCATTTTTAAATTATATAGGCCAAAATCCCTTGTACTGTCACCATTTTTAAATTATATAGGCCAAAATCCCTTGTACGGTCACCAATTTTAAATTATATAGGCCAAAATCCCTTGTACTGTCACCATTTTTAACGTAGATAGGCCAGAATCCTTTGTACTGTCACCATTTTTAAATTATATAGGGCAAAATCCCTTGTACTGTCGCCATTTCTAAATTATATAGGCCAAAATCCCTTGTACTGTCACCATTTTTAAATTATATAGGCCAAAATCCCTTGTACTGTCACCATTTTTAACGTAGATAGGCCAGAATCCCTTGTACTGTCACCGATTTTAAATTATATAGGCCAAAATCCCTTGTACTGTCACAAATTTCAAATTGAATAGGGCAAAATCCCTTGTACTGTCACTAATTTTAAATTAAATAGGACAAAATCCCTTGTACTGTCACCAATTTTAAGTTAAATAGGGCAAGATCCCTTGTACTGTCACCGATTTTAAACTAAATAGGACAAAATCCCTTGTACTGTCACCAATTTTAAATTAATTAGGACAAAATCCCTTGTACGGTCACAATTTTAAATTAAATAGGACAAAACCCCTTGTACTGTCATCGATTTTAAATTAAATAGGACAAGATCCCTTATACTGTCACCAATTTCAAATTGAATAGGACAAAATCCCTTGTACTGTCCCCAATTTCAAATTGAATAGGGACCCACCCCCCCAGCCATTTTTCCATCCATCAACCCATTTCATCTCAACATCATCCATCTTATCAATCATATTCCCATCCATCTTCAAAATAATTTTATCCATCAACAAAAAATCATTCTCATCCATATGTTCATAGCAACGAACCTAGCATCATGCCACCCCATAGAAAAAATAAGTAACACAAATAACTTAGATTATCTTAATATAAAATAAATTAAGCTATCCAGCCGTCAATCCTCTATTGTAGTTCATCCAGCGTTTGGCATGGATAGTCTTCAATAAGTTCAATGTAAAAAGCATCTCTACCTACTTTGTTCATTGCCTGATATAACTTGTAATGTTGTTGTTTGTTATTCTTCATAGCGCTTCTG